>JALRMI010000315.1:0-34944 GCA_026120165.1 Leptosphaerulina australis
GTCACGGTACTCAGGCACGCAAGTCAAGAAAGAGACCTTCCTGCCAGCCTTCCGCAACGCTTTTGACAAGGCAATTACAAGAGATAATATCCTAGCAAGTTTTAGAGGCGCCGGACTGGATCCCCATGACCCAGAGCGAGTGTTATCGAAGCTTGATGTGATGCTTCACACGCCGACACCATCACCACCACAGGACACTCCATGGGAATCCAAAACACCAAGCAACCTGCTCGATATAGAGGCCCAAACAACACTAGTTCGCGGGAGCATACAAAAACACAGAGGATCACCCATTTCACCACTTCTGCAGGCTGTTGGTTCGCTTGCTAAGGGCATAGCTACCATAGGTCATCATTCGGTGTTGCAGGCTAGGGAAATTGCAGGTCTTTGCAAGGCGATAGACGCCATGACAGAGCAGCGCAGTAATAAAAGAAAGTATATTCGGGCAGAAGAGAGACTTACAGTAGGTAGTGTACTAGATTTGATAGCTGAGAAGGATGGTGGTGGTGAGGAGGTACCTGAACAGTTTGCAAAGAGGGTGCGCAGGCAGAGGCACTGCGGGCGTTGCGGTAAGCCTGGCCACAACACACGCACCTGTACTACAGAAATAGTAAATCCAGACGATAGTGACGCTTCTGATTAACAATACAGGCCACAGTACAATTTTGTGCACTGTTGTGGTAGGAAGATAATAGACACGTAACAGGTATGATTTTGGTGGGGGGTGGCCACTCGGTGGGGGGTGGCCACTCGGTGGGGGTGGCCGCTCGGTGGGGAACCACGTTATAGGGATAAGCTTTTTACAAAATGCTTAAAAGGATTTCTGCAGCGCAACATCAAGAAGTTCGTGTTTGAAAGTAGCGGTCAGAAGGTAAGGGAAATCAAATATTAAACGTAGTAGAGATGCTGCAGGTACGCCAAGAAGCTAACAGCTCTAGTTTGTATTAAATACTATCATTGATGGCTACCGTGCCTCAGACAACATACGTCTCACAATCACAATTATCCATGAACGAAGTGCCGGAGCAGGAAAAGCATTGGGTCATACCGAGAAAGACGTTGGCGCATTTCTTATGCCCCTAATGTCCTCTTATCCGCTTTATGCACTGGTCCAGTACATGAAAATCCTGTGGCGGGTAAACGGCAAGGTTTGATTTGACATCGTGATGGCTCCATTCCTAATATGTTCGTGCTCGTAGCCCTGATTTGCGAGGGTTGAATGCTTGAACTCTTCCCCTCTGCTCTTCGTTATTGCAAGTATATCGTTACAGGGTAAACTTTTTGATGTCGCACATCATGCTCTTGATCGGCTCGTTGTGTTTGTTCTCCAGCCTTGCCACCGCTCAAATGATCGGCACATACTCTGGAAACTTTTCTCAAGATGCTAGCGCAATCTCCATTATCAACGGACGCATCTTCACTCCCGGTCTCGCAATTCTTGCTTCGCCTCAACCCAATACACCCATGGGCGGCGACTTCCTACATATAGCTCTCGATATATCTGGTGACGGCGCACTCCCCTTCCCACCGGACTCCAACCCCTCCGCAACTACACACTTCAACAATGTCACGTTATTCCTGACCAGCAGCACTCTCCGTAAAAACTTTACCATTTCTAACGCAACGACGGACACACCACCCTTCTCAAATATCCTCCAACAAGAGATAAGCTCAACGGTGAAGCACGTAAATTTCGAATGGCCACTCTGTCTCGTTGGCGATGGCAAAGATACAAAGGGTACAGCGCGCGGGGCTTACAACATCTCCATTCACCAATCTTTCCATCTGAATGGTAGAAGTTTCTACACGATTTTCAATCTGCCAATCAGTGTTGCAAATAGCATTGAGGAGTTTCCGGGTGCAAACCAGCTGCTCACAAACCCGAGGCCAGGGCCCCTGAGTGCAAGCGGAGGAAGAATGGAATGTGAAATGCTTGAGAACAGGGTTTGGGGAGAGGCAGAGTTGAGAGAGAGCGTGCACAATCCGGAGGATAGACCCTTTGGAGAATCCGGAAAGCTGCATATAGGAAACTCGGGAAGTGAAGGTAGCCAAGGAAGTGGGTCGAGTGATGGGTCTAGCGGTGCACAGAGCATTTCGCTGGGCGCCGGATCTGTAACGATGAACACATTAGTATGGCCACTGATGCTTGTCGTTCTGTCAGCATGGATACAATGCTAAGTGCCCAGTAGGCTTACCATCAGGAACAGGTCAGAAGAACCTGGCTGAGATTTCTGTTCACGAACATCTAATGTTACTGCAACCACTTCTCCTCAACCCACCTCAATCCTTCTTTCAACCACTCCTCCTCATCCTCCTTAGCCTGCGTATCAAATCCATGATCCTCCCCTCTTCTAACCTCTAACTTGATTTCCAGCCCCCCGATTTTCTCACACTTTGCCACAAAGGCCTTGCTATCCTCGACACTGACCGCCGTGTCCGCATCCCCATGATGAATCCACGTAGGTGGCAGCCATTTCTTCTCTTCCACCAAATACAATGGCCACATCAACTTATTATCACCGAAAAACTCCAGGTAGCGTCCATGCGCTGAAAGCGCGTATGATAAGTCCATGCGTGCAGGCGGGACACACGAAGACACCACAGTACCGGGTTTGATAGTTTCTATGTGTTCCTTCACTAGACCTGCAGGTGGAGACGGCAAATCAATGAATGTATCGCTCGACTCGCGTCGAAGGAAATTTGTCATTGGATATTGCGCTAGTATCGCTTTGATACTGCCTTGAGGCTGCAAAAGGCCAGACATAAGTGCCATATAGCCCCCCGCAGAATCACCAGAGGCTAGAATACGATTGAAGTCCAGTTTAATGTCCAGATCTTGGCTGGTAAGATAAGATGTGAGGCCGCCGTTGTTTAGCCATGTCCAGAAGTCTGCAAGATCTTCGAGAACATCGGCGCCAGTATGTTCAGGAATGAGACGGTAGTTAGGTGAGACGACTATGGCATTGGTGCGGTGAATGAATGGGATGAAGTAGGCCGCAAACCAGGGGGCATAGATGCAGTCGCCTGTAACCTGCGTATGTTGGTATGAATTCTGATGAAGGAGAAGAAAAAGACGAAGAAAGAAAGAACGTATGTCTTACTAGGCCGCCGCCATGAAACTTGACTAATATTGGGTGTTTGCCAGGATTGAGATTCTTGGGGATCAAGATGCCAACATCAATGTCTTGGTTGTCGACTTTTTTGTATGAGCTGCGATGGATGTTGAAACTGTCAAAGCGCGTTTCCGGTACAGTGTCATCAAGCGATACCATGGTGAATATATAAGGTGAGTCCACGATCAGATGCAAGCTGATGTTTGTCTGTAATTTGCAACGCTTGCTGTTAAAGCGCTCTGTATGTTTCTGGTTTGTTGTACAGTCATATAGCTCACTCTGACGAAGTTCTGCAACATATCAAGTCAAAATTTGTTTGTAGGATGGTAAGATTCGAAGATAGAGGCGGGGTAAAGATGCGGGGAACTTGTAGAGACGAAGCCATCGTTATCGGCGTTTATCCGCAGGTGTACTGGGTTATAACATTCGTGACAGTAAGTCGGAGCAATAAAAACTCACATGTTGTTGACAGGACGTCCAACACACGTGTGCGGCTTTTTGGGGGATTGATATGTTCTGTAATGTTCTGTAATGTTCTGCTTCTTTATATTCTGTCCATGGATGTGTGCTATATTTGGGGGAAATGTTCGCCTTAACGTTGTGCGACTCTCAACACGCTGTTGTGCTACATAATAACCTATTTGCCGATGGACGCCTACTGCATGCGGTTGCCTCAACTTAATCATACTGTTCCCACACATGTTATAGAAAGGGAGTATCAAGGGGATCATGCTGGGACTGTGACTACCTCAGAGAAACTTATCGGGCCAGGATGGAAGCAAGGTGACTACAACGTATTGTATTGACCACTTCAATTTATCTCCACTGCTTAGCTATATACAAGCAAAAGGTTGTGTTGATGTTGTGCGGCTGTTGATATACTGTTGTGCGAAAAACCAACCAACCAACCCGCCGGTGGACGCCCATGTAGCCCACCGCAAATACACATCTAAACGTGATAGCCTACCACATAAGTGTTTCGTCCACCAGCCTGGACTGAGTCTGCATTTTCTCAACACACATGATTACTTTTTTCAGGCACTTATTTCAGTTGAACGTATTTTTCATTATACTATTAGCCTGGTTTTTCACAGGTCTAGCTTACTTGAAATCTTTTTCAGACAACGACTCCTCGGTCTTCTGTATCCTCTCCCAAGTTTCACTCCACTTTTCCCATTCGCCCTCAGGTAGCTTGCCCTTGATTGGTAGTCTTCCACCCTCCAAGGTGCCATACCCTGTGACTCGTTTAACAGCCTCCTTGATACCCACGATACCGTACTTGCCAATATACTCCTCCGCCGTGCTGACAGTGTACTGTAGTTTTTTAATCTTCTCTAAGTTCTCGTTGCTAATCGGGCGTGTCTCAGCAAGCTTGTACAGCGAGCAAACTGTCTTTGGATAGATGGCTGCCAGGCCGTCAATGACGCCTGCAGCATCGAAGATAACGATGGGGCCAAGCTGCTGTCCTAGCCCACTGTATACCTTGAACTTGTTATGATCGATCTTGGGGTCGAGTGAAACTTGGTTGTGCCATGATACTATAGCATGGGACATCTTACAGCCAACAATGTTAGGATGCTGTGCGAGGATGCGATATGTCTCTGGTGTGATCGTGACACCGTTAGTTACGCCGGGGTAGTTGTATCTATGTCTAGTCAGCGTTTGACCTCTCCTATACAGCCCTCTTTTTAACCCACATAAGGATTGGGAGGGGTGATTTGTCGGCAACAACTGTGTACCACTCCCTGATACCCTCCTGGCTGGCTGCAGCCCCGAAATATCCCGGTGCAAGGACAAGCCCCCATTGTGCACCCGCCTGTTTGTAGTCCTCAAGCTGCTCTAGCGTCTCATCAACACTGTTGATCAGTGTTCCTGCCATAATAGGAAAACCAGAAAACCCCGCATTGTCCAGTCCTTTGCGCACACCAGATATCAGATCGATGCGCTCCTGGCGGTTCATATGAATGGCTTCGCCAGTAGAACCGAGCAGAACAAGACCACGAACGCCATTCTTGGCAAGAAACACACTGTGCTCGGTTTGTGTATGAACATCGACAGCAGCTTGGAGTGATTTGGAGTCTGCAGCTGGCTTGAAGAAAGTTGGGACGGGTACGAAAACACCATTAGGCGGGGAAGTTGAAGTTGAGGTCATTTTGCAGCTCGTGCGTGGTTTCGTGGCTAACGGGGCTCGAATTTGAATTCCAACTCAGCTTTTTAAACAAGAAAAAAACTCTTGATATTGTATTAGAGGGGCTCCGGGCGCATCATGACTTTATTGAATCTGCCATCGGTCGACCATTCGGGACCTATTGACCCATTTCCCGAGGCTAGGGATCAACTATGGACCGCTGACGACCCCGCGCCGAGGTCGCATTAAGCTTAACGGCAGTGCTGCTTGTTTTGGATAATATGTGGAGAGCTCTCAAGGTCCTGTTTAGTCGCCGCGGCATTTGATCGGACCACTTGGGATTGTTTAACAGAACACCTACGTCGATGTCACTCTTAACAGGACAGTTGACAAGACGGTTTGCAAACTCTCAAGTCTAAAACCTACGTACCACTATGGGAAAGATAGCAAAGATCCAGTACTTCCGTGTACCGCCACGCTGGCTCTTCGTCAAAATTACAGACGAAGATGGCAATCTCGGCTGGGGCGAAGCCTCGCTCGAAGGCCATACGCAGGCAGTGGAAGGATGTCTCGATGCCTGGGGCGAGCGATACACTGGATTTGAGGCAGAGTGAGTCCTTCTCTCAAGTAGTTTGATCAAGCATAATGACTTTCTAAGTCGACTCCTAAAGAATGACTAACATAGGTGTTCTTACTGACACACTCAAAGTGAAATCGAACACATCTGGCAAATGTCATGGCGCACTTCCTTCTACCGCGGCGGCCCCGTGTTTATGAGCGCCCTTGCAGGAATCGACATCGCGCTTTGGGATCTCAAAGCGCGGAAACTGAATGTACCTATTTACCAACTTCTTGGTGGCAAAGTCCGCGACAAGTTGAAAGTATATGCCTGGATCGGCGGCGACCGACCAAGCGATGTAAGAGCACAAGCCCAAGCGCGCAAAGACCAAGGCTTCACATCCGTGAAAATGAATGCAACAGAAGACATGCACTGGCTCGACACACCGAAGGCCCTAGAGTCAGCGGTTGAGCGGCTGAGAACCGTAAAAGATTTAGGCATGGATGCTGGTATGGATTTCCATGGACGCGTCCACAAACCTATGGCCAAACAGCTTGCAAAGGCTCTGGAGCCGCACCATCCTTTATTTATCGAAGAACCACTCCTCTCGGAACACATCGGTGGCATAAAACAGCTTAGCGAACTAACGACGGTCCCAATCGCGCTTGGCGAGCGTTTGCATAGTCGCTGGGACGTACGTCCTTTTCTAGAAGCAAATTGTGTGGACATCTTGCAACCGGATATCAGCCACGTTGGTGGAATCAGCGAGATGAAGCGTATAGCTTCTATGGCGGAGACTTATGACGTTGCACTCGCGCCGCATTGCCCGCTGGGACCGATTGCGTTGGCCGCATGTGTACAGGTCAATGCTACAGTGGCTAATTTCGCGATACAGGAGATGAGCTTGGGTATCCATTATAATGCAGGGAGTCAGGACTTAACAAGTTACACTAAAAATCCTGAAGTGTGGGATGTGAAGGACGGATTTATCGAACTGATGAAGGGACCAGGGTTGGGCATTGAGATTGATGAGGAGCAAGTTAGGAGGCTGAGCCAAGATGCGGTGGCATGGATCAGCCCAGGATTTATTGGACCAGGAGGCGAGGTCAGAGAGTGGTAGATTCTTGATGGCATTAGTTGCGTGATTTTAGGCATCCCAACTTGACTAGGTTGGACGCCACGGAAAAGACTTAAGATGTCATGTTACGCCATCAAAGTGACCGCCCCTCGATAGAGGTATGATAATTTTGCCCTCAAGTCACTACCCAAGATCTGCTATGGCTACACAATTTCTGCTCCTTCTATAGCTATCACTTGGAGTACTTGATTGTTAGTGTGAACTTCTTGGTCGGCTTTGATAATTTGTTAAGTTTTTTTCTCCGGGCTTGAGAGCAGCACCATGCTTGTCTGGATGGCCGTGCGCTGAAGAGGCATTTAGTTTCTTACTGAAAGGCATCTAATTCAATTCCAATGACTTCTATTCGAATGTGGGGTCTTGAGGTGGTATTCCCTGTGTGCACGGAGGCGTCAGTGTACTTTTTGTTCTGAAACTGAAACAGTTGGCATTCTTTTCAGTGAATGAAAGCGATAATGCAAGCGATTATTACGGCACCATCCCTTTCCATGCTACCGAATTGGTCTTGACTTTGACTTTGAATTGAAACCAAGTCAAACGGCCCACTTCTCGTGGTAGGTGAACAGAGAAGGCGCATAATCAGACTGCTCATCGTCGTCCAAATCCACTTCTCTCCATCTCTTGCCCAGAATCAATATGTTTTATATACAGGACGCTAGATTCATCTCTCACTTATCTTACAATGCTTGGTTTGTTACGGAAAAGGCTTCTTTGAGCTCTCATCGAAGACCTAAATTAAAGTGACCAGAGTGCTACGCCAGAAAAGTACGAGGAAGATGGTGTTTTTCTGATGCATTGCCTCAGCCTCCATTACAATCAAATTATCACCATCGAATCACACGTCCATTATGCTATAATCCTCCTTCTGAGTTGCTTAAGGTCGCGACGTGACAATTTTGGGTATGAACCGTCCCGGCTTGGGTCTATGGAAATTTATAGTCGGTAAGATCGGCGTCAGTTTGTTTTTGTATTGCAGGGCTTGGAGTACTTCATAGCAAAGAATCAGCCACTGTCCTACTTATCGTCTATGCCCGAGGACAGATGTTGTAGTTTGCCATTTTCATCTCTGTCTGTTGAAAGTTTTTGAAAAACGGCGTCGACAATTGAACAGTACGTTTCTGAGCTTCGGAAGGACCGGGCCTGGGTAACACCTCTGCGAGTGTACGGTCTAACGTATTACTTGGCCTGGAGACGATCGGCTGTTCACTCGACAGGACTAATCGAAGAGTGGCTAAAGCGCGGAAGAAGATCCATGGTATTTGAATGAGTCTCTGCCAAAAGTCGCTTTCCTATTGAGTGTGTATTGCGAGAAGTTTGGCCTCTGTGTATCTGACGCCGCGTTCAAATCATTATCCGATCCGTTGCCACATTGTTCGCGGGAACTTCATCATTCTTCTGGTGCCTTGCACGTATTACGGTCCACTCTGGATCGGCATTTATCGTCTGATGAGATTTGATATGCATGACTGGTGATTTGACGAAGTTAAGAGCGAGGGTTTTAGGTTGAGAGTTAAGGAGGCCGATTGGGATGAGCCGCTAGGTAACGGAGGTTAGCAAATCGAGGTGAGGGTCAGAGCAGGGTTGACGTGATTGCAAGTAAAGGCGGACAGAAAGAGACTTTCATTGTTCCTATGCGTAGATGAGAGAGCAAGAGCTTTTTGCCAAAAAGAGGAAGTAGAAGTAACAGACAGTTTGAGTAAACGGCGAGAATGCCGTGCCACCACGATTGTCCAACGGTAAACACTGACGAGGATCTTAAATTCCAATGCTCATTGTGTGATTCGGGCGCGGGCTGACAGACAGAAACTGGAAACTGTAACCGATTCAAGCGAATGTTAAGCGGAGGATATTTTTTATTCCAGAAAAGCGCCGTAGCCGATGCAAGCCATACAGAAACATGATAGTATACATAAAACCGTTCGACCCGACTCAGAATCCAGGTGGGTTGAGTCTCTGGCTGACCCTTGTCCATTTCGGTACCTCTACTGATTGTCAGTATTTGTCCAAGTCCACGGCATTTCTTTCGTCAAATCTCAACTCTCTTGAGCCGAATCTTGTGCCCACGTCCACCATTCCTATTTTGACTATAAAATAAGAGAACAACTCACTGTGAATTCCTTTTCTATACCTCTTGACCTTCCTATCAAACACAGTGTATTTGTCCTTTGGCAGCATTTCCTGCTCGGTGGGCATCTCCATCTTCCACCTATCGATCTTCTTCATGCTCAAACCTGTCCTTGCTAGTGCATTATCGAGTGTCGCAACGATGCCATCAACATTTCGCAGGCGCTCACGATGTCGGTACTTCTGGTGACGGGACAGGCGCCAGGGGACTTTCCTTAAGAATCGTCAATTTCCATATCGTCGCCGCCGAAGTTTCATAAGTAGACAGAAGCATCTTTGAGCGCATTAGGGAGTACACACCAGAGAAGACCGCCGGACAATGGGTTCGTGAGGCGGAAGGGACCGAACATTACGGATATGCGTATATGCGTATTTGTGATGGGGAGCGATGTGCAATTGAAGATGCGAAAGACTCCCGCGGACTTGCTTGGCACGCATCCCTGTCTAGCGTGGGGAGCTCATAGCGGAGCAGGGACTGTCACGAGCAGTACAATCAGCAAAGCGTTTAAATCTCAAATCGGCCAGCTTTAGATGTGCTGCAACGAGAGACACGTTTCGGCTCTTCGATTTGCTACTGCAATTGAATACCACCTATAATGTCTTACACTTTCTCCATCCTGTCCCCCCTCGATGTCCCCCTCTTCACCCACGACTTCGGCACCTCTCGCTCAGGAGGCGACGGCGTCGCACGCTTCACGCCTTCCGAACGCGCCCTCGTCCCATTCATTCTTCACTCATCGCTCGATATCGTTGAAGAAGTACAATGGGGCCCCTCAACATCCTCTGGCAGCGCACCCATGTACCTAAAACACATCGACAAGTATCAGAACTGTTACATTTCTTGCTGGATAACAGGAGCGAACACAAGATTCCTCCTGCTCACGCGGCCGCGTGATGAGAGTTTGGGGTTGGCGGGGAATGGAGGTGGCGCGAGGGGAAGCCTGGCGGGCGGGAGAGCAGCGCTCGGTGGTGGGCAGGGGTTATATAACCCGACAAGCCCTGCGACGGAAGAGGCCGTCAAAAACTTCTTTGTCGATGTTTACGAGGCATGGATGAAAACTATCATGAATCCTTTCTTTCAAGTCGGAAATGGGGACGTGGTTAAGAGTCCGGTGTTTAGGCAGAGAGTTGCGGCAGCGGCGAAGAAATATCTGTGAAAGAGAATTCCAAGTAGTGCCTGCATGGACTCGGTAGTCTTTCGAACTTGGAGGAAGGACAGCTGTGAGACAGAAGGGAATGTTGGCAAGTAACGGCGGTTGGCGAGTCAGAGCACTTGTATCAATCAGAGTGCTTCGGGGATATGACAGCCAGCAGTATGTCGCTCTGCATGAACAGCCCTGAGGGACTGCATGAAACGGATGAATTCTCACATAATCCATGAGGACGCATCACTAAATCTAGACCGCTGGCTTTTTTCCTGATGCTGTTCCACCTATATACAGGTATTCCTTGTAGCCGTGTATGGCACTGAGGCCCGCGGCTTCCAGTTTGGCCTATTGGCTGTCTTGAGGTTCATTCAAAACGGTTTGAAAGAGGGAGAAGATACCCATAGGTGATATACGTTTTTCAAACTATGGCTTTGTGTCGGTAAGAGGATATATAGTTTTATGCATCTTATGTACCAGAAATTATGGCACTGCACGCCATAGTGGCTTCGCTCAAACATTTCACTGGAAACTAGAATCAAGCCATTCTAGCCGTAGAACAGGAAGACCGATTGCTACTCTCCTAGAAGAAGGGCATGTGCTATCGTTCTGTGCTGCCAAAACATAGGGGGTTGTGTAAAAGATGATGAACGCTAAGCCACACCTACCTCTTGCATGATCGAAAACCAACGGGTGCTCTCTGAATCACGTTCATTGTGTTCTCTGGTCCAAGTATTGCTGGAAATATTGCTGGAAATGGTGCAAAAAAAGATGATTCGACCCAGACTTGAACTGGAGACCTTCAGTGAGCTAACTGTGTTAGACTGACGTGATAACCAACTACACCATCGAACCAGATATTCAGGTTTGATGAAATTCTTGTTTTAATTTTAATAAATAACTTTATATTTTGAGAACTCTTCCAACCAGCATCTGCGTCAAATCCATTTACTTCAAATAAGCTTTTCTCACGAAACATTCTCGAGTGCCTAAAAGAAGGAACAAGTGAGATTACCTCACCTGATTCGCATGAATCCGTTATACGCTCTAAGCAATGACCTAATCCCCTTCATCAATAAATTTATTGTCCAAATCTTAACGTTATATCGCTCCCCACACTTTGCAGTACTTGTAGTCATATAGCTTGGGGAGGTTATGGTTTTGATGGTAATTACCTTATAGCTCTAAGTTCAGGATACTGGGTATGGTTACAAGATCACGCCTTGAGAGTGAAGATCCCGCGTGCGTTCTGCCCCACCAAAACCTGCAGCTACAAGTCAAGTTCTCGAGAAACACCAACCAACCAGACAATGGCGGGAAACGACATTTCAGACATCAAAACACCTCCGTCTTGCACGGCAGACTTCTGTCTCATTCCACTGGGTACGCCTACTGCGAGTGTATCGAAAGAGGTTGCGGAGGTGCAAAGAATCCTGAAGAAGAGTGGATTGAACTACTCGATGCATTCAGCAGGGACTACTCTGGGTATGTACGGCCCGCTGAAGCCTTCTTGCATAACTGACTATTTAAAGAAGGTTCATGGGATGATTGTATGCGGGTCATTGGACAGTGCCACGCTCTGCTTCATCAGAACGGTATTGTGAGGATTCAGAGCGACATCAGGATTGGCACACGAACAGACAAAAAGCAAGGCTTCAAGGATAAGGTCGATGCTGTAGAGAAGCTCTTGAAGAATGACAACTGAGCCTCAAGCTGCCGGCCGCTTCAAATTAACAACAAGGATCCGAGCGCAAATCTATAAGAGCTTCAAGTATCACAATAAGATGTCACGTTCAAGTACAATCACAAACAAAACGCTACAATACTTCCCCGCGTTAAGTACAGGGAACCTGTTGGCCCAAGTGACTCATTATCGATAGATTATCGTCCTTTCCTTACTATTGGTTACTTTTGAATTGATGTGCCAGGGAGACTGGGGATGCTGGCTGAGTTGGCGGTCTTCTGGAAAGGCTCCGTGGCTCGTGAGCGCTGAGACGGATGTTTTGACATGGATGCATGTCATAAGAAATTAAGGGTGCTCAATAGGTAAGCAGGTGCGAAACAGTCTGACAGGCTGTGCTAGCCTTCTTAACTCTTTTTTAAAGAATGAAATAGCCCTCTGTTCACTTGGGCCTTTCACCGCCTATCAATACTGTTTACTGTCAACCTTTTGTTGCGTTCCACAAGCTTGCCATAGTTCGTCCGAAGTTCAGCCCTGCGTTAGCGAGTGGTGCACGGTTGCTGCGCAAAAGTTAGGTCCTGCGCGCTGAGCTCATAGAATCCCTAAGGCTCCCGAGCCTTCCCCATACCCGAGAAATTCCTGCTGTACCCTCAGAGCTCACTCCACCGTCATCTGCAAGACTGGCGAGCATCACCACAGCACGTCGCTTACCAGTATTCATCCGGCTGACGAATTCTTCCACCTATACACAGCCTCAGACCCGCCCTGTGCCTAGAATCCGTTCACGCGGCGATCAAGATCAAAGGCATGCACGCGACACCCCAGCTGCCACTCATCAACCCACGCATCGGTACTTCTCGTCGCTAGGAAGCCTCAACGCTCTTCCTACATCTGAGCAGCCCAGTAAGCCATGGCGTTCAACTTCAACTGGTCGCCGCTGCTGGCGGACACCTCGCGCGCGCGAGACATGCTCACAACGGCACTCAATAAGTCGCCAAAGCCGCCTATCATCGTTGACGACATCATTGTTACCGAACTCAACCTTGGGTCAACACCACCGGAATTAGAGATCCTCGAAATTGGCGACCTAGCCGAAGATCGATTTAGGGGCATTTTCAAGATGTCATATACAGGGAATGCCTTCCTGACGCTGAAAACGAAAGTGCAAGTTAATCCACTGAAGACGCATCTGTCTACAAGACCAGACTTTGCGTCACCACAACCACTAGCAGCAGCGTCTGGCTTAACAATACCACTGTCCATTACGTTATCTAACTTCCGGTTATCAGGTTTCGTTATCCTGGTTTTCTCAAAACAGAAGGGCTTGACGTTGGTGTTCAGAAACGATCCTCTGGAATCTCTGAAGGTATCTTCAACGTTTGATTCGATACCATTCGTGCGCGACTATTTGCAGAAGGAGATTGAGGGACAATTACGAGTTCTGTTCATGGAAGATTTGCCTGCCATCATCCATCGATTATCACTTCGTCTGTGCTCGCCAGAATTCCAAGAGATTGAGACAGATGAAAGGTTGGACGGTGCTAGAGACGGTGCTGCTACTGTGGATCCTCTGGCAACACCCCCACAAGACGCAGTCGATGCGTTTGGTAATCCTCTCGACGAATCTCAGATTTCTGAGATCGCCCTCGACCCCGTTGGGGAAATCCATGCCTCATTCTCGCAGAAAAACATTCTTCGTCTAGCTGCGCTTTCGGAATCGCAACGCACCTTGTCGCTTTTCACGCCTGGTATTCGGGATGCTGTATTTCGTGCTTGGGCTGGTCCTGATCGAGATGCGTCCGGCGCCACTACACCCGCACTTACAAGAGGGAGCCTATCACGAATACAATCTACCTTTGGTAGCATGAGATCAACCGCATCTTCTGTTGCCTCTGGAAGCCAAGGCACCCACGATACCCACGACACCCACGACTCGCGTCCGACGGTATCCTCTAATACTTACTCAATGTCAGGCCTGACTCTAGGCGCCGGACGATCACGTACTGGCGGTATGCGAAAGCGCAAGAAGCGCGTTGTAGACCTCCGCAAGAAGACAGAAGGAGCTAATATTGAGAATGTACCAGTGGACGCTCACAGCGAGACGGCAAGCACCTACGTATCGGAGACATCGAGTGTTATGCATGACGAGAGGGAAGCTGGAGAAGTTGCCACACCACCCCGAAGCCCAGCCCACACTGGCCTACTACACAACGGTCCGCACGGTAGCCTCGATTATGGTGAGCCAAGCAGACTCATGGACAACACATTACCAACTGAGACACTCCTGCCCGCAGCACCTCTCATCTCAGAACCACCAAGGAAATCAAGAACGAAGTCGAAGCAACCCGATGTTCATG
Source organism: Leptosphaerulina australis (assembly GCA_026120165.1). Classification (NCBI taxonomy): domain Eukaryota; kingdom Fungi; phylum Ascomycota; class Dothideomycetes; order Pleosporales; family Didymellaceae; genus Leptosphaerulina; species Leptosphaerulina australis. The sequence continues at coordinate 14,243 of JALRMI010000315.1, forward strand.
GCGACGAGACGATCAAGCCTCGCACCTCTTCCAAGCGACCACCTCTATCCCACAACCAGATTCGTCAGGCCCAGAAATCTACATCGCCGCTACTTCGTTCCCTGTCATTTGACAAGATCGCACTTACATCACCTGATGAGGCCAAAAGCTCGGGTGGTATCCTCGAGCAAGCTTGGATGACGAAAATGGCACAAGAAATCGCAAGGAAGGTGCAACAGGAGAAGGATCGCGAAGGGCCTTCTCGAGATAGGTCACCTCTAGCTCGAAGCTCGAAAGCCCCTTCTGGAGGCATCTGGGCTTCAGATGATGAGCTGGAGGCACCCCCGGCCTATGTCGCTTAGGACACAGTCCAGCAACACTTAATGATTTATGCATTATGATGGCGTTTCAGGATTGGGGTTTTATTATCAAGTCTTTCATTTGCGTGTCTGCTTTGTTGATCAGCGATCGCTATCTGTTTGGAAACAAAAGTCTTTGAGGTTCATTGTATCATAGTGCAGTTGTGTAAGACTATAGTAAGGGAGGCTTGTTATTCAAGTTGGAAGGAGAAGATTCAAGACGGGGTTGGTGGTCCACCCTTGCGTTGTATATCTACGAGAAGAGAACGATTAAGGATAGTCTAACGACTGGCATACTAGTTCTTTGGCGCATAGCCTACCTATTCTTACATCGCTGGAGTGGATGAGGCACTGGTAAGTAATATCTTAAATGATACATACGCTATTTTCAATAGCCGATCTTTCCAATACGATTGTATATATTGGACGCTGTTGCAAACGGTCCTAAACGGTACGAAGCGTGCATGGGATCTGCAAGTGACGTTCGAGCTTCGCCTAGACTGGATGACCCCACAATCGGTCCCTGGAGCTAGGATGGCGAGATTTCGGGTACACCGCTAAGCACCACGTTGTCACTTCAACACATCACGTCTTCCCCTTCTGCAATTGAAGTTTTGGTATCAATTGCAGACTCTCTTTCCATTCCCCTCTAGGTTCTCTGTTAGCTTGACAAGGTAAGTGCAATACTGCAATCGTGCTTTGTCGCACTCCAGTTTTGAGCTCTTGTGACCACGGTAGCTGACAACGGTATCTGTAGTGTCAAGCTTCATCCTCCATCATGGCTACCTCCCACTTCGAAGCGAAGGTCAAGAGCGTTCTCTCCGGCGACACCGTTATTCTCCACAACATTAGTAACCCGAGACAAGAGCGCGTCCTTAGTTTAGCCTTCGTCGCTGCACCACGACTGAAACGCGAGGGTGACGAGCAATTCGCCTTCGAGTCACGCGACTACCTCCGCCGCCTCCTTGTTGGTAAGGTCGTACGCTTTCAGGTTCTTTATAAGATTCCTACTGGCGCCAACCGTGAATACGGTATCGTTGCTCTGCCGGACCGCACAGTACTTCCTGAACAAGCTGTTGCCGAGGGTTGGGTGAAGCTTCGAGATGATGCTGGCCGTAAGGGCGACTCAGATGAAGATGCACAACTCCTTGAGAAGCTTCAGGTCCTTGAGGCGCGGGCTAGGGCTGACTCGAAGGGTATCTGGGCTGAGACGGGTGGCAGAATTAACTCATCAAATGAGCTCACCGACCCCCAGCAGTTCGTTGAGGAGAACAAGGGCAAGGAACTTGAGGGTAAGGAGATGCTTGATAAGATAATGGACCGAGCTAATCGAGGTAGCTATTGTCGAGAAGGTGCTATCTGGTGACCGCTTAATCGTTCGATTCATCCTCTCGCCTACAGAGCACATCCAGACAATGATCCTCCTCGCCGGTATCCGAGCACCATCAACGCAGCGCACTAACCCCTCGACTGGCGAAGTGCAGGCTGCCGAGCCTTTTGGTGATGATGCGCAGCTATTCGTCGAGACCAGGCTACTTCAGCGCAACACTGCAGTCAATGTTCTTGGTCTGACACCAAATGGACAAATCGTTGCTGACGTCAAGCACCCTACCCAAGGTAGCATCACGCCTCACATCCTGAAGGCCGGATTGGCCAAGTGCACCGACCACCACACAACTCTCCTTGGGGCACAGATGGCTTCGTTGAGGCAGGCTGAGAAGTTCGCTAAAGACAGGAGGCAGGGTGTCTACCAAGGACATGTGGTGCCTAAGCCCAACGCCCCTGGTGAGCTTGAGGCAGTTGTTAGTCGAGTGCAGAGCGCAGACACCATTTTCCTGCGAAACAAGGCTGGTGCTGAGAAGCGCATCAATCTCAGCAGTGTTCGCCAGCCTAAGCCTACGGACCCTAAGCAGTCACCTTGGGCACCGGAGGCCAAAGAGTTCTTGCGCAAGAAGCTGATCGGCAAGCATGTCAAGTTCCACATCGACGGAAAGCGCCCAGCAACTGAGGGCTACGACGAGCGCGAGATGGCAACAGTCACCTTCCAGGGCAAAAATATTGGTCTTCTTCTCGTCGAGAATGGTATGGCCACGGTCATCCGTCACCGCCAGGACGATACCGACAGAAGTCCCATCTACGATGATTTGCTACTTGCTGAGGCTACCGCACAAGAGGAGCAGAAGGGTTTGTGGTCACCCAAGGCACCTTCTGCTAAGCAATACGTTGATTACTCGGAATCACTTGAGAAGGCCAAGCGCCAGCTTACCCTCCTTTCAAGGCAGCGCAGAATTCCCGCAGTTGTTGACTTTGTGAAGTCGGCTTCGCGCTTCACAGTTCTGATCCCTCGCGAGAATGCCAAGATCACTCTTGTCCTTTCCGGTATCCGTGCACCTCGGTCAGCCAGAAATGATCAAGATAAGGGTGAGCCTTTCGGCAAGGAGGCACATGAGTTTGCTAGCAGGCGCTGTCAGCAGCGAGATGCGGAGATCGATGTAGAAGACTGCGACAAGGTTGGCGGCTTCATCGGCACCCTATACATCAACCGCGAGAACTTTGCGAAGACTCTTGTTGAGGAAGGTCTTGCAACTGTACATGCATATTCGGCTGAGAAATCAGGTAACGCAAACGAACTTTTCGCTGCCGAGCAGAAGGCGAAAGACGCACGAAAGAACCTTTGGGAGAACTATGATCCATCGCAAGAGGACGATGAGTACGCGGACACAACCGCTGCTGCCTCGACATCCAACAGCGATGCACCGGCAGCATCAAGGCAGAAGGACTACCGTGATGTCATGGTGACCCATGTAGCCGATGATGGCAGGCTCAAGCTCCAACAGATCGGCTCGGGAACCTCAGCACTCACATCGCTAATGAGCGCATTCAGCAAGTTCCATCTCAACCCTGCAAACAACAAGGGTCTTGACAATCCACCCAAGACTGGTGACCTCGTATCAGCCAAGTTTACTGAGGATGACACATGGTACCGTGCCCGCGTCCGCCGCAATGACCGTGAAGCCAAGAAAGCTGAGGTTGTTTACATCGACTATGGAAACTCTGAGATCGTTCCCTGGACTCGCCTGCGTCCTCTCAACGCCGAGTTCTCTACCACCAAGCTTAAGCCCCAAGCTATCGATGCGCAACTGGCTTTTATCCAGCTTCCCGGGAACCCCGAGTACCTCGATGATGCGGTCCAGTTCATTTCTCAGGAGACAGCAGGTCGTTCACTTGTAGCCAATGTCGACCAGGTTGACAAAGACGGTCTTTTGTGGGTCACACTCTTTGACCCCAAGGAGAGCAAGTCTGGTGATGAGAGCGTCAACGCTGATCTAATCAGCGAGGGTCTCGCTATGGTTCCTAAGAAACTGAAGGTATGGGAGAGGAGTGCGTCAGACATCCTGAGTGCTTTGAAGCAGAAGCAAGATATTGCTAAGGAGGAGAGGAGAGGTCAGTGGGAGTATGGAGACCTGACTGAGGATGACTAAACATATCGCCCACATGAGCACTCCAAATTGTGTGCAGATATTGGCAGGATAATGCATGTATGGACGACGGATTAAAAAAATTCTGATCACTTCGCTGTGTCCATTTGTTATAATAGCAACTTATCTAAAAATGAATTTCATTTTCCCGGGCAGTGACAGTCTCCAGGCTCACTCAAGATCACAGATCAAATAAGACAAGTTTACACCATGTGAACAAACTTCACATGACACAAGGCAGCTGCCCTTTCCAAGTGTGGCAGACTGAGATTGTCTCAGCCCCCATTCCTCAGGCCGCAGCCGCGCCTTTGTGCTGCGGAGACCCCGCACGGCCAATCATTTGCGCTTACCTAGTGGCGGTGCCCGGCAAGTGTGATGGGGAACAGGCAACCATATCTGCACCCCAACGTATATCGAAGACGCCAGCCATGACGACGACCTCCAAAGCCGTCGCTGCGTCGCTCTATTCTATGCCTGAATATATCCATACAGCATAACGCAGTTGCGCTGCTAAGGTTCATTGCGACAACACACAGTACATGATTCCCAACATGGAGACTATCAGCAGATTCCCACGGCGCCTAACCCAGCTGTACTCCGATACTAAGACACACTGCGACGCCGTTGTCGAACAAGATAATCAAGATACACAATCGAAGGTCCTGCACCGCAAACTTCGGATACAGAAGGACAGATTAATAACATGGGGTGTCGACTGGAGCGACAACGCGAAAGGCAAGAATGGCGACATTGACGAGAGTGTGGAACAGGCGGGTCTCACGGAGACGGTAACCAGTGTGCTTGGGACTATCAAGGAAATATTGGACGAAGCTGAACATATGCACCCGGGCGCTGCACCTGCGACAGGCAAGACATTGTCAGAGGAAAAGAGAAGGCTGCCAGCATCTGATACGTCCGCGTGGGCAACCGCCGACAGGTCACGTTATGAGGACCTCATCACGGACCTGACTACATCCATCGACATTCTATATGACCTTTCTAGAAGTCGCCGTGCGCAGCGCAGCCCTGGGCCAGATGCCAAGATTATTCCTGAACCTACACGATCGTCCACTTCCGCTGCTATTTTCTTGAAGCCAGAATATAGCGCATCAGATCTTACGCTTGTCAACCCAGCAACATTCCCACTGAACATATATGGGCTGAATGCTTCTTCCCATCTTCACCAACCACCGAAGTTGCACATTTCAGATCTGGTCTTACCAGAAGAGGAACCACCTCCATACGAAAGCATCGGTGCGTCTTCTATCCGTGTAATAGGTCGACTTCGCTCTCGAAATAGTTCGACAAATCATTGGAAGACCGATGGGTCGCGAATCTTTGAGCAGCTCGTTCTGATTGAGTATGCGACGTTTGATCCCACGTACCGCTACACCGAGGTCTCTCCACCTACGGACCGTCTTGATACTCTACTATCAATATTCACTAAGTTATCGAATACCCAGCCTCATCTAGCTACCCTCAGATGCTTGGGATACTTTGAAGATCCAAAGCAACCGCGATTTGGACTCGTGTTCGAGCTCCCCTCTTCCACCTTCTCCAGTGCATCTGATGCACACAAGACAATAGACGAGCTACGACCTGTCACACTTCTGAGTGTATTGCAGACAGGATCCAAGTCACTCAACAACTCCAACAGCGCAACGCCTCCACTTGAGGATCGCTTTCGCCTAGCACACTCGCTTGTGATCACTTTTAGCAAGATTCATGGTGACAACTTCGTGCACAAGGATATCAACAGCAGTAACATTCTAGTATTTCGAAAGAACAGGAGGCATTCGACGAATACAAGAGCGCTGCAGTACGCTCTCCGGTCACCTGTTATCTGCTCTTTCGATTTGTTTTCTGAATACAACATCGAGGCCACCAACACAATGCCGACTCTCAACATTTACCGTCATCCGGAAGACCCAAAGTTCACCGGGATGAAAGACAGATATCACGGCCCTCAGTTTGACCTGTACAGTCTTGGCCTGATCCTCTTAGAGATCGGTCTATGGCAGCCGCTTGCTGATTTGTGGAAGCCTAAATACACTCTCGCAGATTTCAAGCAGCGAGTTGAAGATGTGTATATTCGTCGTTTAGCGTCGAAGTGTGGCACTGCATATATGCAAGCTGTGCGCGACTGTTTCTGGGCCGTTGATCGCATCGAGAGCGGCGCAGAAAGCCTGCATGACTTTACCCAGCTGTACAATCGCATCATTATCAGACTCCAAAGATGCTGCATGCTTGATGAGTCTGAGCCTGGCTTTGGTCTTACCGAGACAAGACCTGGACCCACACCACCAACGGGCCTGTCGCATCTCAAGCGCAAGAGCGTCAGTCAGACTCAGATACTGGAGACGCCGACCAGCCCTTCATATAGAAGTGCAAAACGTTGGGCGCTCGAGAAAGGCTCTCAAGCAATTGAACGGACAAAATCGCTGACCAAGTCAAGTACAAAGAAGTCTCCAGATTCAACTGCTCTATCTCGCAATCCATCACAGCAGTCGCAGCATTCTATCCGCAAATCGATCTCGGAGACTATGGGTCTTACAAGCTCAAGAGATGAATCGATTGGACAGATGGATTGGGAGCAACAGGATCGCGGCTCCCTCGAGACCTCCGGCACTCTGGTTCCCACACCACAAAATCCTCAGGACCGAAGCGACGTGTCATCCTTGTATAGGGAACAGATCACAACCGCTGCTTCCATCATCCAGCGTGCGTGGAGGACGTCACGTGAAAAGCCACTCAATGCCACTATGACGCTGAACGATTACAGGGAGAAAATCACCCTCATACAAACCGCCTGGAGAAAAAGGAAGCAGAAGCGAACGCATTCGGTGGAGGCTCTGTTCACTGATGGTCTCCGTCGGTGGCCTCAAGCTACACTTGGCTACCCAACACCTGAGCCTGAAATCCAAGATATGGGTGTGGTGGATCGTAATGACAGATGTATCACATCCTCCATCCAAATTCAAACCGACGTCGACTCAGCGCCGCGCGCAAAGCTGCGACTACATCCTATAAAGTTTGACTCCACAATCATTGATGAGTGGCACACCACAATGCTTCCCAGACTCGAGCGTCTCATCGAGCGCGCTCTCAAAGACTCTGACGAGACCATCAGTATCGATCTGGTTGCAATTGGCGAAATTCAAGAAAAAGCTCGACCTACCATCTTTATCACATGCAGTAGTGTCGCCAAGATAAGGGCCATCCTCACTCGCCGCTTCCGCTACGATGAGAACGTGTATGATCTGAAGGTTCGTCGGGGGAAAGTTCGACGATCCAAGGTAAGCCGCTCTTCTGGTCGCGTACGGCCGCCACATCGATCCATGATGAACACCGAGTATCATAATGCAGACATGGCCGTTATGAACCCTTTTCATCAACAACGGCCACTTTGTGGTGCATCCATTGGCGCCTTTAATGGCAAGCAGCATCTTCCCCCGGTCTCATATGGTGGGGTCGTACTGGTTGACGATGAGCCGCTCGGCATGAGTGTGCATCATTTGCTTGATGCACCGTCAGATGAGGAGAGCGATGCTGAGGATGAGCCTGCTAGCCCTTATCCCTACGATGCAATACTATCGAGTGCAACCAGCAACAGCAACCCATGGCTAATGGGCATGGGTGCCCAACCCGGCCTCGAGCTCGCGAACGACGCACCTGTGCCTATGTGGAACCTCGAACTGTCTGATGACGAAGATGTAGGAAGCGAGGACGATGGTGAGGCTGAGTCCTTTAACTTTTCGGACTCTGATTTAGACTCTGAAGACGAGTTCGATCAAGAAGCAATGGCTGAGTCAACAATGTCACGTGTCACCATAGGGGATATCGATGGCATCGAAGTAGGCGAAGGCGAAGAAATAAAAGTCACACAGCCTGCCATTGACGACGTTGATGAAGACTTCTTTCCCAACGAGGAAGATAAAGACGAAGACCATCTTGAATCACACGAGCTTGGCTACATTCACGCGTCTTCGGGTATCCGCCGCTGGAGACGTGACGGTATCTTGCACGAAATAGATTGGGCTCTACTGAAGCTTAACGACGATCGAATGCAGCCCTACAACATTTGCCAAGGAGGCCGCCGCTTCGCTTTTGGCACAATGAAACCCGATCAAAGGGAGATCTCGACCAAGCTCGAAGAGCCCGTGAATCGTCGTCACTATCAACCTGGTGAGGACGAGTATCCCAATGGTGTCGCCAGCGCAGACTCACTTGGCGGTCTCAATGTGCATTGTTTTGGTCGCACCACCGGTCTGCAGGGCGGAATGGTCGGTCAAGCGATGAGTTCTGTGCGAATATACCGCCGCAAATCCTTCTCGCGCAGCTGGCACGTTGCTGGGGGCTTTGGTGTTGGTGGCGACTCCGGCGCCTGGGTTATTCAGAATAACTCGCACCGTGTGGTGGGCCATGTGTTGGCATGGTGCCAACGCAACCATATTGCATACATCTGTCCCATGGAAGTTCTGCTCGAAGACATCAAGCGCACATTGGGTGCTAAACGCATCTACTTGCCTGGCTCAGCTGAGCAAAGACTGTTCATCAAGCAGCGAGGACAGAAGAAACCCGGCAAAGAGTCGGATATTAACGAACTGGAATCTGCCGTCCAAGGCTTGGGCATCGTAGACTCACATGACTCTGCGGTCGACATGCGGTCAGCTTTCGGTTCGAGGTCGTCAACAAGGAGGAGCGAGCTTGATGTGAGCCCACCAAATACCAGTGGTGAGAGCGACAGGGAGAACCTCCGGGTGTTGAAGGGAAAGGCGATGAGGGTCAAGGAGGGGAGGGAAACGATGGTCCAGATGGCTGTTATGCCATGAATGACAGCTGCATGGTGTTCTGGATGCATTTTGGGAGACAGATACCCTACTTTGAATTGGATGTTCGATAGCGCTATGTACAAAGTGATTGAATGATACTCTTCTCACACTTTAAGTTTGTTATATATCACAGAATTTTTCCCACATCGGTATTGAATACCAATGCGACAGCATTACAGTACATTCAACGTCACTCTAGTGTCAATCAATAGCATAGCTATGGATATGTACGATTATGGGAACATTTCACGATTCAACGTTCTATGGGAGTCTAAGTCGCAGCAACATCAACTCTATGGCAGATTAGTAACAATCTAATGTAACCAGTCTCTCTCGCCGCCACGGCATGTATAGAGCCTTACTTTTCGCCTACACTAAGTTGGTCTTCGGTGTCGTCTTCTTCTATTGTCTTCCCATCTTTCCGTGCAATTTCTGGTAATCGATTGCAGCCAGTAGTTCTACATGCCATCCTTGCTCAGTAGCCATTTTGTCACCTAGTCTGCTTCCCACGAGCATGTTGCTTTGCCCTCTATATTCCAACAATACTTTTATGCTACCTGCAGGTTGGCCCGTTGTCACAAGTTCGTTCTTATGCATGTACTCTGTGTCAGCAACAGCGATGAGATTCATTCATGTATGCTGAGTCTTATAGTTGGACGACTGTCTCAAGATGCTTGACAGCGAAAAAGGCCTCGCACAGCGATTATGGGAGTAACAGAGTTACATCCATACTTCAGAAATCCTTTTGGATTTCTCGTTTGTTCCTTCAAAGTTTTGCGCATAACCCAACTCAACTATCAACTGGTGTAGTTGGCGTATCGAAACCTGAATGTCAAGACAGAACGCATTTTATTGTCATCGAAAACCACTAAACAAGAACATTTGTCAAATCAGACGCTTTGCCTTGTTAATTCAATTCCGGGCACCCAAAACTCAGACAGTGAATGGTGGCTCTGAATTCGCAGTTTTACAAACCAGGAATAGGGCGGTCTGCTGCTTGCTGTTGCGTAATCAAAACAGGAACAAACAGTGGACACTTCTTACACTAGCACAGCTTGTCACAACTGAGAGCCTTATTTTACTTGTCAGTGCAACGCATTTTCTGCTCAACAATACGTCGACCCATGTAAAGCGTGAGGCTCTTTCTGAGACTCCTACGGTGCTTTGTCAAGAACGAAACAGAAAGACTGCACGCGTGACCAGGAGTCTGGAAACAGGAAGGGAGAAGCAAAGAGCTTGTACTGTCATCTTGCACAGTTCGTGCTCTGGCAGATGGACGGAAGACAAGTAAATCTACTGAGATTATTCTGTAAGGAGCATAGGAAAACATTCAGTCGACCTACAGCGGCAGAAAGGGCCGAGATATCTCCAAATGCTAGATAGTTACAGCCTTTGCAAATCAGCAATGCAAAAACAAGTTGGAGATTCCGAGTTATGCCTGTGCTCCTAGAGCAAGGCATGTGAAATCTTCCGTTGTCATTTTCGTGACGGCTTGACTGCTGCACCTCCTAACCCAGCAAACAGTAACCACTTATATCACCAGTAATCTAGCTCATGGCAAACAATACGTGAATCTGGTGTTGACGAAGGACTTGAATGGAACATTCAGAAAAAAAAAAAAAAGATCACATCGCCCGACGTGAGACTCGAACTCACAGCCTTGGGATTAAAAGTCCCACGCGCTAACCAATTGTGCCAGCCGGGCTTGAAAGATGCGATTTGTCCCCTGCCAGACTCGAACTGGCGGCCTTGGGATATCTGCCATAGAAGCAGTCACAGCATGATGACTATGAGACCCACGTGATAACCAACTACACCAAGGAGACCAAGCCACTCAAATGAAGTGTGGTCATTAGATAATAGTTTGGGAAAATAAAGTATAATTGATGTTGATAATATGAAAGTCTTGCGGCTTGCTCGAATTCGGATCGCTCATCTGGGTGATAGTCCTTCGGCTATGAGTCATTCTATAGTAGCGGGTTCTCTTTTGGTCAGTCAAGTTGATTAAAGGGTACATCCACTTCAAGTCTTTGATATATCTGAGCAGTTATTCTGTAAATTGTGAATACTGTTGTTGAAAACAGAAAGCTATGCCGGTTTTTCGAAACGTAGCTTGGCATCAACGAGGCTTTCAGCTAGCCAGACAAGGAGAAAGTGGTTCAGTTCAAAGTCTATCGACAAGACCTGTTCGAGGGGAAGCAAAACTGGTGTGCGACCGGACCATCTGGCTAGGAAAATAAAAATGCTCTAGAGCCTTACTTTCGCGGTGATATACCACACCAGCTCAAACCACACCAAATCATGCAGATAGACCACTCATCGAGGGATCAGCCGGAGCTTTTGATGTTCGGCTTGCATTTTCCAGCGCGGAACGGCACGAGGCGATTTTGACACCCACCCGCGGCCGTAGCCATGTGTTCTGCTCGACTGATGACTACTTGAATCAAGCAATGATCACACAACTGCCACAAACATCAGCTCTTCATTTTATGATGCTGGTGGAAGCCGAAAAGATGGTGTTGAAGACGTTGAAAGCTCTAAATAGCCGCCAGGTGGGTCGCTCATTGGGCTGAATGCACCGCAAATCTGACACCAAATGTGGAACCGCTGGGCAGCCATGCGAACGACGTGCTGGTTTACCGCTCGCTTGGAACCCAATCAAGGATCTTTCGGGCAGCAAAGGACCAGAAGTTTCGAAGAAATGTGAGCAGTGAGTTACCGTGTGTTGTTAGAAGCGGAGCCCAGCGCGAGTGCTATGGAAATCAGGTTCTGCTGTTAAAGCCGACAACTCGATTATTGTAGCACTCCTAACAGGTCAACAAAGTCCATAGCGTAGTTCTTGAGGCTGGAGAAATGCCAAATCTGGATGTCCCACACGTTCTTACTTTTTGGTGGTGGTGCGCTAACCGAGAGCACTAGTCCTTCGTGCATGAGCAATCAAGAGCCCAAATGTACGCCGTGTGTTCAGTTTGGGCGCGACAGCATTTTATGGCTGCCATGTCAGCTGTCATGCTCACCAAAACAAGAGTCTTGCCACTTGAGGATGCAGTGATGCAAATCGAGCACGCAATACGTTCAACTTCTGGTCAGCGAACATCAACTACACATGACAAGCTGTTTGTGGACATACAAACAAAGGTGCAGGTCCATGGACTTCGGCGGGGTCCTGTTCCAGGTCATGGCTTCTCAAGCATCTTGGGTGCAATCTCACGTAGGATTGGGACAATCAAGTATATACTCTTTGGATTATCTAGCCCTCTGTAAGCGTAGCATTGTTGAGTAGTGTAAAGCTTTGGTGGCTACCATGCTTATATCCGCCCACATCAATCAGGCCACGAACAATACTATGGACACTACGGGCCCCTGTGCGACAGTGCAATTGACCTTCTACGTCTGGATGTGCGTGCATTCCTTCTGTGACCTGGTAGTCGGTTTTCTTGATGTCGTGCAGCCATCTGCACCTTTTGGCCGAGAAGTCAACCATGTCTAGTATGAAGCGTGAAGGAAGCATTCACGATTGTGCGAAGACAAACGTCACGGTTGTTTTAGAGAAGAGGGTGTGGGTCCATTGGCCATGAGCGCACGTTTTCGCAAAGCTTGGTTGGATCACGGCTTTCATCCATCGCTGGCCGATCAGCAAATTCAAAGGAGACCAGTATGGCCCTAGTCCTAACAGTGCCTTGTGTCATTGGGAAGGAATGCAAGTCACTCAATCAAGACGAAACGAAGCATCGGTGTGCTTGTACTTCCCAAGTGGTGGCCACTGCATCCAGCAGACATGGAACAAATTCGGCAGAGGGCTCTCAATGCCTCGGACACGATAACGGTCATCAGGGATGATATCGGCGATCGCGCACTGCTGCACGCTGAGCTGTGCTGCTGAAGTGCGAGTTCATGTTGTCAGAAGACAGAAAGACCACTCGATGCTATGCGTCTGTTCACCGGAAGCTTTAGTAGTAGCGGGGTATCAAAACGCAGAGTTTCGTCAGCCCGCGTGATGAGGGGAACTCTCGGAACGAGGCGAGATGGTTACACCGGGTACAGCTGTCTTAATGTCGTTGGTCCAACAGACGGATATCGTACGTTAGTGGGTGACAGTTTCTGGAAGACTATGATTCGCGGCAACCGTACGGGGCACTATCAGTCAGCTGTGATGCTCAGATATTGAACAGACCTGGGTGGCGAAGGGACACATCTTCCGTGTCCCTGCGACATTAATGAAGTGTTGCGGAATCGAGAGTGCTGTGTTGTTCCTGCATGAAGACGCCAACTGACGTGGCTAGCCTCTAAGAAAAGAGACATAGCCTGCACAGAACCGCACATCTGAGATCGTAGCGGATTGCAGGAAAGCGAGAGGAAAGCCAGGTGGAGCTAGGAACGAGTGGTCCTGTCATGGTTCACTGTGTGGAACGGAGGAGATATTTGTTGAAGCTGCAGAAGGAGTAGAAGCTAAAGGAAAGATAGCATGGGGTGATGGAGCTAGAGGGGCACGGATCAACAGAGCTAACTGGCATTTAGGAAAGGTTGCCGCACATAGTGTAAGCTACCAGACCTCTTAGGTGCTGGCTATGAAGTGGTCATGAATTGAATGCCTCCACGAAGCGGTGAGGGTGCCCACAAGTAGAAGGAATGGACAGCGGCCTGCATGGGACAGGCCATCCCGGTTTTTATTCGTACCCACAGCGCTCTCTCCAGCCAGTTGAATATATGATGCACGTCTGTCTGAGACGTTTTGCACATCTGGGGGATGCCCAATGGCAAGGGCACGTCCGGTAGGGCAGAAGTGGCTGCCACTACGCACATGGAAGACGTTGATCGTTACAAGGTGCTGCCTGGTGAGGGAACGACCGCGTCGCAAACTGCCGGCTGTGTATCAACTGCTTCAGATGTCAAGAAACCTCTGTGGACGAGCGAACTGCGTGATGACGCTCGCTTCACTTGAGAAATGCTGGACGAGGCAGAAGTGGCGACACAAGTGCAGTTGTGCAGTTCTCTGCAGCAACAGGGCGCTCACAACATGCAAGGCTTGGTGGATGCTGCGTCACCGCGGCGCATCGAAGGCCTCCAGACAAAAGACAGTATGCGAGCAGTCTTGTGACGGAAGACGCATCGAGTGTAAGGGCAGTAGCGGCCCCGCTGTCCGCCGAGCACAAGACAGGTGGGCATCAAGCAGGTTGCGGTGCGCGCCCAACGATGTTTAGACGCATCGCATGAGGAGCTAGTTACCAACTGGGACTGTTAGCACAACAGCCCGCTGCGCCGTTTCGAAATTTTGCTGGCGGGGATTCTTTTGCGTTGCAGTAATGGATGCCCGAGTGCGCCTGCATGCTTGCCTGCAGCACACTCACTCGCCCAGACACACCCCAGACATCTTTCTCACTCACCCTCCCTCTCTTCTTCTTCCTCCTCTTCTAACACACTCGACATGAGACGATAGCAAAAATTCAGCTTTCACCTGTGCAAATATGCGCACCCTGCGACAGCTGACCGTCGCCTAATTGTTGTCGCAGTTGATCGCCCCGCGACCATCATCTATCGATAGCCTCCCGCCGCTAGACATTTTGCCGACTTGAGCAGCGTTTTGCTCAGCCTGACCTGATGCTTCAACTCACCTCGGGCGCAGAGCCTGCCATGGCGAGTGACTCAAGGCGTCACCAAGCCACCGTTGAAGATTACTCCTCTGACGATGGCCATGGTAATGGTGCTCAGATTGACACATTCACGTCAGACCATTCACCTGGCAAAGCAAACGTCCGTACCAAACGCTCCAACCCTGAAGATATGGGGACCGACAAGACCCCCACAGGCAGGGTACCAAATAACATCGATGGAAAAAGCGACTCTGGGTATTCCAGCCAATCTGTCACCGGAATGAGTAGCGCTGATTCGGCCGCAAGTGCTACGTCCCAACGAAGCCCGTCTGCCGTTCCCGTCAAGCCTGTACCGGCGGCACCGTCGTCAAGTCAAGCGCAGAAAACTGCCAGACCTCCTCATCGCCGTCAGCCGAGCACGCAAAGCGCACAACGTTCTCAGAGCTCATCGCGTCAGCCACTGTCTCGAAGAGAATCGCAGAGCTCTCGTGGGCCTCCCCCCATTGAACGACGACCTACTATCACGCAGTCACTACCCAAACGCAAGGACAGTCGCAATGATGAATGCACAGTACCCGGATGCACTGAGTGTGGCCCTGATGCCACTGAGGCCCGCCCACGTCAATCACGCGGTAAACCGATACTGCGGACCCAGCCGACCGAGTCTGCCCCAGACGTCTCCTTCCCCCACACGTACGACACACGGTCGCAGGTTTCGGACCCTGCACAGTATGCACCCCCGTCGCCAAGGGACAGCCGACCGCGGCGAATGTACCACCCACAGGGTGGACCAGTCGTTCAGCCCGCAGCATCGCGCCGACTGTCGGTGAACGCTCGTCCAGCTCGACCCATCAGTTACCACGGCGACCCCAACTACAACTGGGCACAGCACGGTATGCACCCGTCCCACCCGAGCCCGCCGCACGAGTATGGTCCGCCTCTCTCTCGACCAGCCTATGATAACATGCCATATGGCCAACCCCATGTGAACTCCCAATTCATGCAGCAGTATCCGCCACAGGGTCCGCCGCCGACTGCGTTCTTCCAAGCGCAGCAAATGCAGTCCATGTACAATCAGCAGAGACCTCCTCTACAGGCACGTGCCTCGCAGCCTTCTGGTTACGGACATCCCATGGCGCCTGGTGTGCAGGTTGCGCACAGTGATCGAAACATACCGTCAGCGAGATATCACCCCAATGCTGCTCCGTTTCAAGTACGCCGACCGCCGCCAGCTGAGTATCGCAACCAGCAAGAATACGGCGATTCTGAGTCTGAATCGGAGTCTGAACCGGAGTCTGAAGAAGAGGAGTACGAGCCCCCATATCGACTCCAAGCTCGGATCACAGCCCCAGACCCCAGACCTCAAAAGGGAGCGCCCAAGCAACGACGTCCAAGCTTACGCCATGCCAAGACTACACCTGCCCCTCCAGCGATTGAGCCAAAACGCCCGCAGACAGTCGTCGTGCCTGACCAACGTGATCGTCGAGTCCGGGACCGCAATCAAGAACTTAGACGGGACCGTCGCACCTCGATGAGCAGGCCTCCGCTCGTTCCCTCCATTAAATCCCAGTCTGCATACGACACTCCGCAGGCTCGTGTTTTTGTAGAGGGCTCTAGGTCCTCCCGTCGCGGATCCTCACAGGCTTATGACAGGGCCTTCCAGGACCGCCACAGAAGACAAGCGACGGAATACATTGAGCAAAGACGCTCTAGTCGAGCTTCGGGAGTCTACGATGACGTTGTCGTAGGCCACGACTACGAGCGAGACTATCAAGACGACGAGGACGATGCCGAGCCTGTAGCACGTGTTCCGCTTCGTCGCCGTGGCATCGATACAGAGACGCGTCGACGATCTCAACGGGCTGTTGAAGTGAAGCAGGCTGCTGAAGCCGAAGACTACATCAACACGAGACGTGGTGACCACGAGACATATGCTGATCAGACCTATGAGATTGCGAAGAACAGGTCGTTACGAACTTCTGGTGGTCCCTCTGAGGCCGAATCCTCTCGCAGTAGGGGCAGCGAAAACAATGGTGAAATCCGTTTGCGAATCGGGAATGACGCTCCAGTTACCCTTAGTCTCAATGGAGACATGGAGGGTCGTACTCTACAGCTTGTTCCCATTGAAAACGGCATGAACGAATTAGTCATCAGTGGTAACTCCCGCGGCGGCGAGAGCACCTACCGAAGTGAGAGAGGCAGCATTAGGGGTGAAAGAAAAGCCATAACATCTCCCAGTCAGGCACGCAGAGATGCTGAAGAGATGACAGAACGAAGCTCGCATAGCACCCGTAGGAGGCGAGATACACAAGTCGAGCAAGATGAACCGCGACGTGCTCTTCACCGAAAAATGCGCAGAGAGGAGCGAGGAGAGCCCGAGTACCGTCGTTGAAGTGCCTTGTGGTCTTCAGGCAACTGGATGCTATCATTGGCTTTAGACCTGTGATGCGAAGTTGCCTCATATTCCTCTTCTTTATGTGTATACTCGGGTTTATATCTCGCAGCATTTGCTTTGCTTCGTCACTTTTTGTTTCCTCGCAGGATGGATGAGACTGCACCAAAAGTTTCAAGCGAGAATTATTGCCTCACGGCAGATTAGTCCGCTACAAAAGTTTGGTTTAGGTGCTCTTCTTTCTGCGCTTGTTGGTACGATTCCCCTATTGCGTTTCCTAGTTTGTTTGCTGCGTTCCTCCGCGACAGTGCAGGTCACATTGTTATTGCTTGCTAGACTGGAACGCTCGCGCACAAGGGCACGATACATGTGTGGGGGCTGGACTCATCTGTTGGATTCAGATTGTATGATGGGCACTTTGGTTGTTGGGGATGATTTACTGGGCGATCTACCAAGCTCCATTTTCTCTTGTTACTTTGAGAGCACCTCTACACTTTGTCTTCGTTCTATACCTGCTCCTCGCTCGCGCTTGGAGGTTCTTCGGTTTTTGGATGGATTTAATACCCTTTTTGTTTGGCGAAATTTTTTTTTTCCTTGGTCACCAAAAGGCGGATGAAGTCACACAATGTGGCAATGATGGACTGATGATTTGACGATGGAATCTTAAACGACATGAAGATCACGTAGCGTTGCCTTTGACTAAGGGCAGGATTAGAAGGAAATCGGTTTGGAAAGGTACGGTACTGCTAGCTGGTACCATCTCGATTACAGACAGAGGAAATTCAAGTTGCTGCCTTACGAGTTGATCTCAGTCCAACTTCATGTTTGCTTTTCCGTGACCAACCTCTTCAAGTTTGGCTGAACACGAACTGACTCCCCAGCTTCTGGCACCAAGCCTGTCTACAGATCATTCGTCAAACCTCGAAATGAGAGTTGCAATAGTGCACCAGCATGGCAAGTTTACCCATTTCCTCTTCCCAGCTGCTCTCCCAGCCATAGCCTCACCTCGTTTCGTTTCGCTTCTTCCATCTCTTCTCGACCACGTCAACATATCGTCATCTCCTGTCCTTGTCATTCCTGGCCAATCCTCTCGCACGCTTTCTCTTTCCCTTCCCTTCCCTACCCCACAACCCTGATCCCCACCCGCCACTTCATCATGATCCACGTCTAGATGCACACAGAAGCCCCTCATCACCCATTCATCCCTGATTGTTTCAACGCCGTGACCCAGCACCAGGGTATGGGGCCACACCTCCCTGCTATACTCTTATCCTTGACATATGTTAGACATGGAACATGATGCGCTGTATGAGTGGAGACTGTGGAGCCGGGATTCCGGTGAGCGTCTCGAGGAACGAGCGTTGCGATGCGTTGGCGTATTGGGATGGGTTCTGGGGTACATGGATCAGTTTGTGGGATGCGTGTTTCGTGTATTTTAAGGCTTGAGACATGGGACGCACTGCTAAGCTCGATCTTTATACGAGCTGGTTATGTTTTGTCATGTTGGAGTCTGTGACTTCGTGGCTTGATGAAATGCTACGTTGGCTTGCATTTGCAAAAATGTAGAATGCAAGCGGTGAAAATGTTTTCTTTTAGCTTGATCTGTTGATGAATGGCTGAGGTATCCGCTTACGAGTGGTGTCTTCAAGGCACTTGTCGATCTCTAGAGATGTCTGGTGCGTTGCGAAACTCGTCTGAACTTTGAAATGAGTTCACTGCCTTTACAAGAAACCTGCTTCCACACACCGGTACGGGTATACCATGTCCATTATCGTCTTGCTATTGCAACTTCTGGAGTAGGTGTTGACATCCAATATCGTATCTGCACTCTCACGCAGTTGATGTGTCCTATTGGGAGCATTCACCGCTGTATACTTCCGATTCATGAGATATACAATGCACTTGGAGGGCGAAGCTGCACTGTGCAATCCGGTCCGGAATCTCGATGCAAAAGTATGAACGCGCCTCCAACTACAGCTTTTGTTCTTCGACTGCCTATGTAAACCAATATCTCTCCGTGTAAACAAGACTCCACTTAGCAAAAAGAAACTGTGAAAGCTAGTATCCTGCGCTACAATTCCCCTTTCACAACTTCTAAGTGTTTCTGGATGCTGAAAAACAATTCATAACTCTCCGACCCAACCGACGCTCCCAGTCCCTCATGTATCTTTCCACTGGCAAGCCACGAGACAGCTTCCAGCTCTGTCAAGCTCTGTTTGTCCCAGAGTCGCCAGTAATCAATTCTCATCAACATCGTTGGCTGTATCGATTAAAGATTGTAGCAGACACTGTAAGCAACCTTCGAAGAACAGAACAGTTTTTCTATAAGTTGTAACGTTACGTTATCCGTATTCTTAGCTTTTGCCGCGTTGGTCATCCAGTATTTTGCTGAATACTTAGCAAAGGGAAAGCCCCGCGTTACATCCCTTGGCGATAAATTCCTTCAAATTGTAGCAGGTAGGCAATAGGACCGTTTGCAATCGTTGCCCCAGCATGGCACCCTTGGAAATCCCGCGCGATAACGCCATCTAGCCGTTTTGACAGCAAGTGTTCCTTGACCGAGAAATGAGCTAACTAGAGCTCTACGCGGGGTTATCTTGTGAACTCTTTTCGACAGAAATGACAGATACTAAGCTTGAACAATAACGCGATATCTCTTGAGGATCTGGCATTCTGTGCTTCAGAGAAAAGTATGGCTACTTGTCTGTTCTTACAGCTATCGCATCAACAGCCTCTTGGATCGTTATTGGTCGTTCAGAGAATGTGATGAGTTGGAGAAGCATAGTAGCATATTGCTTGTGTTCGGAGGGGATGGCTCGTAGTATCCTGTAGTACGTTTCGTCTAAAGTTTTAGGAAGGTAGGTCAATACACTTCCGAGGGTAATGTAGTCGAGACAATTAATTCCCCAACGCGTCGATCTGGCACGCAGCCCATCGAAACCTGTGCAGCTTTAGAATGGCTGCCGATAGCTTCGAGGTCCTGACTTCCGGAACTGCCAACGTCCGTAAGATATTCTGAACAGGTTGCAGTGAATGGGTTCCTAACGTGTTATTACTGCATTCCTCACTAACATGAATTGGCTGCATTGGCAAGTTGTTTGCAATTTTTTGTTCATTTATGAATTCTACCAGGCCTTGTTCGTTTTGTACAGTGTGAAATATCAAAGTATGTTCAAAAGATATGTTAGGTAGATCTGTGTTTGCTTCAGAACATGTTCAGAACATAGCACTAAAATGCTCACGAATTTTGGGTCATTTTGGCGGCGGTACCGATTGGTGTAGGTGATCAAACCAACTCAAGGCTGACCAGACCATTTTCAAGTTGATCATGTCAACCGAGAGTGTGTAGGATCACGTGATTGGTTTCTTGAAATTTAGCGTTGGTCTGCTCAACTGTATCCTCCTTGCGTTGCTAATACATCGTTTTGGTGGTGATTGGATGGTGTTGAAGTTCTCGCACGGGCCCTCAGGTGTTCAAACAATAAAATCGAGCTTCTTCGTACATTTTCCTCATACTAAGGCTCGAGAGCGATTGATGGAGATTTGCACCGATAAGCACCGTTCGTTATTGTTGGTTGGTTCAAGCACTATTACTGGCGTGATTCATCTGAACTCTATTGTCTTAAATTTTATGTCGAGAGACTAAGATACAGTTGTCTCTTATTTATCGTGACTTGCCGCTTAGGTGTCTCTATACCCAAGGGGACAGGTGCACTCGTAAAGGAACAAGTGGCTGCAGCACATGTGTGTATACCCACAGTTATCCTAGTTCCTCGTTACAGAAAAAAGCTTTATAGTGAGATTCTTAGTGCCTCTGAGACGTTTAATCATCTTGTGTTCGTGGTCTCACTGGCGTGACTTTAACCCAGAGTGGCGGCTTACTCCACAGAGCCCAGAAGCATTTTTGATCAAACCATGTTCCATGGCTCTCCGCACAGAGCTCGAAATCAAAGTGCCACAACATCTTGCAGGCTGTTGGAAGTTGTCACGGTTGAGATGTCTACTTACGGTCGACGGCATAGGCGCCCACCTGCGAGTCGGTTGCTATGTCGCACAACAGCATGTCAACA
>JALRMI010000316.1:0-34748 GCA_026120165.1 Leptosphaerulina australis
ATAGTTAAAAGTAATTACACTGATTTTTCTGAGGGGTGGCCAATTTCGTTGCGTGATCAGGATCCCCGGGTGATCAGGATCCCTGTCGGCTAGCTTAGTACAAGGGGCTTTGATGTGAGCTCGACTAGAGTTCTTCACGCTGCACAATTTAGTAGGGTGTTTCCAGCAGGTCTGATGTCGAGTTCATAGGCTTACTTCTACCAACTTGCACAATGCACAGTTTAAAAAACCTTAGTATATAAACTGATAGTTATGTTTAACGCAAAAATTTTGTGAATATGATATCCGAGAGAAACGAGTGGCAGCTTACCGGCCGATTTCAATGGTGTGAGATGCATTCTGTCTGGCAAAAAAAGAATTGCAATCCGTTAGTCAGTTCTGAGGCTTTCAAAGACTCAAAAAGAAACGGGCCCCGCCGCGATTCGAACGCGGGGCCTCCTGCACATTTGCGCATTAACCCAAAGCAGGAATCATACCACTAGACCACGAGGCCGTTGATGAAAATAAGATAATTAATATAATTAATAATCAGCAAAATTTAATTAGCAACCTTAATCTTCCTGACCGAGGAACTTTCTCTCTCGATCACCACAGATCCCATTAGTAACGCATAGATTCCATATGTCGGACTGAATCAGGGATTATCGCCGCATCATATGAAATAATAGAAATGATGAGACAGAATTCGTATTAAACTGCAAAAAGCTATTCACCAGTCTTCCAGACTCTCATGACTGCCTCTTATCTCTCCCTTGTCATCTCACATTCGAGCTGTTGTGCGAGTGAGTGTCTCGTCCGTTATTCCTCTGGAAAAGGGTTTCAAAAAGAAACCTTCTGAGATATATTTGAGATAAGAACAAATTGAATACCTAGCATGCAAATACTTCCTTTGTCATTATGTTTCTTCGGGCGACCGCGCCGAAAATCTAATTGCTGTGCATTTGTAACTTGGAAGCATGCTGCGGGTATTGAATCTGTTCCATGACCAACACTTAACTTTCTGCTCCACTGGTATACTGGTCGATTGAAAATCTAATATTGTATGTACTGGAAGAAATTGGCAACCATGTTTTTCAAAGGTGCATGAATGCAAATGCTCTGTTAATTGCCCTGACTTGAACGCCGTTTATGCATCGCTAAAAATCAATCATGCACATAGACATCACGAATAAAAATGTCACTTTTGTGTCGCTTCTCCAGCCTTAACTCAGATCCAGAATCTCAACCTCGCTCTCCCTCCATCGTCTCCTCTCCTTACCCTTCGGCACAACTCCAGCAGCCTTTGCTGGGCTTTCAGCATCCACGTAATCCCAAGCGCCTGCCAAACTATTGCGCAGGATTATTTGCCGTTTTTTCGTCTCCTTCTTTTTCCATGCTGCAGGTGGTGACGACTTGCGTAAAGGTTCAACGGAGAGCGATGTACAGTTACGTGATGAGTGGTGGGGCGAGATAGGTGCTGTGGGTGGTGGTGGTGAGTTATTGGGTGGTATCACAGGGGAGGAAAGACCTGTCAGATCGAGTGTGTCGGATTCCGACGACACCAGTCTTGTGGAATTCGGTTGCTGTGATGTTAGGTCAAGAGCATCGACTTCGAGTGATTCCAGCCTGGTCGACTGTAAGTGCGAGACCGTGTGATTTGGCTTCGACGTGGCGACTTTCTTCACCTTAGTATGAGTAACCGTGAGGTCAAGCGTGTCTATCACTGGCGGTGGGGCTTTTACTTTTTCGAGCCGTGGCGAGGTACGTCGTGAACGTGTTGTATTCACTCTTGTCTTATGTTTTTCGTTCGAAGTGGGCCATCTCGACGTCGAGGAAGAAGAAGGATGTGATGGGTTGGAAGATGTTGAGGTTAAAGGATGTTGGGGTTGTGTTGTCGGCGCAGGTTGCGGCGCTTTTATTGGCGATGACAGCGTCAAGTCAAGGGTATCGATAGTGTCAGACGAATGTCGCAGTTGCGACGGCGTGGGCACAGGTGCGTCGTCAAATATGGTTCTTGTCTCCCGTAACTTCGTAGGCGTCTGAGATGCTCTCCATGTGTCAAGTGTGGTTTGTGTGCCTTTACCAGGCGATGCCGTCACAGAGGTCCCACGACTCGTCTTCGTTGTCCACGTTTTCACTTTCTTAGTACGTAGCTGCGATGGAGATGGCCGCAACGGCGATTCTGCTAAGTCCAGTGTTTCGATCGTGTCTAGCAGTGGTGGTGTGTCTGGTCGATCAAGCTCAGTCCCGAGGTCGGTAGGTAAGGTCTTTGAGCGTTGCATGGGTGCTCGTCTTCTTCTCTTCGTGACACTCGGCGGTAGGTCTTCTAATACTGGCGATAGTGGGATTTCTTTAGGCAACACTGCTTTTGATGGCTTGTTTTGCGGGCCCACAGGCGATGAAGAAAGCAGATCAACTAATGTAGCTCCTCGTCTCGCAGATGGAGGCCCAGCACTAGCATCCTGTGATTTTGCCAAAGCTCTTGACAGTTTTGAGCCAGGCTTTGTGACTTTAGCAAAGTTTTCTATTCGAGCCTGTGGCCCCTCTTGTACAACTTGCGCTCGTCTTGTAGTGGCTTTTGTCTTCCCTACAGCCTTGCTAGGCTCTTGGCTTGTTGCTCGCCTTGGTTTCGCCTTAGTCTGTCGTTCGGCCTCCCAATCTTCAACCTTTAGCGGGACACCAACTTTGACGAATGTTTCCATGACCCAGATCCGTGCTGGCTTGAAGGGATCGAACTTCGTAGGACCCCGTTTTTTGGGCCCTTCTTCTGCATCATCTTCTAGGTCCAGTGGAAGATCGTCGTCATTACCTATACCCTGCTGTGTAGAAGGGGGAACATCAAAATCATCATCGGACTCCTCATCATCTAAGTTGATCTCGACAAGCTCGATTGGTGTGAAGCTTACGCGGAGTTCGATACTATTGTCCGTAACCGGGTGTTGTCGCTTTCCGTGGATGCCTTTCACAAGCAGACTTTCATCCTCTTGAATAGCTTGAAGATTGCTATTTGGAAGTCGTTCAATCTGAGCAGCCCGCATGCGCAAAGCGCGAACAAGAAGTGATGGTGCAAGACTGCGGACAAAATGCTTTGCGCCCTCCAACTTCACCCAGTCAAATGCATCTCCAGTGAACTCACGTAAACCTTTAACATCCAACTCTTGATCCCAATTGATTGATTTTCGCAAATTTTCCAGTCCAGCCTGGGTCGAGATGGCAGGGTGTGTATAGTATCCAAGGATGTCTAACCGGGGGAAGTCATCTGGTATTTTCAAAGCACTGTGTTTCCGCTTGAATAGTTTGCTCTCGTTTGTCTTCAATTCATGTTGTAGCCTCTTTCTCCATTGAGACAATGCGGCCGGGTCGTTGCGTGGTATACTGCACAGGTCGTGCCCAAAGCCAGCCTTCGCGGCCTCACAAGCTGTCTTTGGTCCACACCCAGGTATCCCTTCAGGCACATAATCTCCACCACTCATTAGCGCAACTAAAATCATACCCTCACGATCCAGCGCAGAAGGTCCGTTCTTCGTTTCCACAGCATCGTACACGTTCACGTGGGTTGGCGTCTTGCCTGACTTCTCCGGTGTCCAGTTGCGGATCGTGATGCCACTTCCAAACATCAGGGTATCCACATCTTCACTCAAAACCGCATCTACTATGCCTTCGCGCTGCAACAATGCACATTCTGCCTCAGCTTCGCCTGGCGCAAGATGTATGGGGTATCCAAATTGCTTTAGCAACTGTTTCGCCAAAAACTCAGGAATAGAGGCAACGTTGGGCCCCGTACGCTTATTGCGCTTGAAAGGAGGCTTATTTGGACCATCGAAGACAAAGACAGGATGTATCGAGAGAGCAATCAGGCGCAGCAGACGATAGTAGAATGTTCGCAATGCTGGATTTGTGCCACCTATAGCAGTCAGCAGCCAGCTGCAGTATGCATAAAAACTATCGCAAGCATGCCTTTACTGGCTTGTATCTGAAAAAGCCATATAGATGTGTCTATAGCAATGCGAAGTGGCCTGCCTGTCTCTTCGAACTTCTCAACGGCAAGTTTCGACAGCGCTATACGTCGCCCAGGGCCGATTTCCTTGTAGATACTGCGCGCATTAGTGACACCACTATTTATGTACAATGTGGTACTTACCCATGAATTCCCATCACGTCACCATCACTCGAGCGCTCAGGAGTTGCATTGCGACTGCTGGTGTGCTTCCTGCGCAATGATGATGGGCTTGCTGGGATCAAATCGATTGTTGCCTAGGGCAACCGCGGGATATGTCCAGTTGCATGACTGAAGACTCTCACACTTCCACAATCCCACCAAGTTGAGCCAAACAACGCAGGGCAGTTATCTATGCCGCCATGGATCCCCATGGAAGAGCTCATTATATTGACGATGATGCTGCTCCCAGCTACTCTTCATCCCCGGACCCTCTCGCCATGTCTCCACATGAAAACACATGGGCATCAACACGAAAATCACAACACACACTGCATGCGCGATCACGAAAGAACTCGCTAAATAAAAACAACCATAGACTGAGTGTACCAGAGTCCGAACTATCTTCGCCAGCCAAATCGATGGTTATGAATACCCCAAGAATGGGAGGCGCAAGCCCATGGCGCATCAAGGTCACAGTACAGGCAGAGCCTGAAAGTGACGACGAGAACACAATGTCGCCCACAGCCAAGAAAGTGATCCTCACTAAGACAACAACCGTTCCATTGAAGGATCACGATGCACCCTCGCCAATAAAGCGTGGCCGAGGACGATCTAGGAAGTCAGATGCAGCTGGTGGAACGCCTGCAAAACCGAAAAAGAAGGGTACACCAGTCAGACGGGCAGCGAGATCGAAGTCACGAGACGTGAGCGTAGGACCAGCGAGGTTAAATGGGGCAGACATCGATACAGACGCATTAGCAAAGAAGAAACAAGGCCGCCCAAGGAAGGCTATGCAAACAGCAGCTGGAGCAGAAAAAACGCTAGCAGCCGATGAACTGGGGGCTCGAGATAAGGATCAAACCGGTGCAACGCCCTTGCCAGCCAAACGGGCACAGATGGTAGCCACAAATGTGGATACACCACAAGAGACAGAACTCTCAAGGCGATTGCACGCACGAAAAGGTACGCCCCACACCACAAATCCGCTGGCGATCGAGATATCTTCAGGAGAGGAGTCGGAGGAAACCAGCGGTGTTCTCACGCCAGCAACCGGGGATGAGGCTAGACATGAGAAAGTAGTTGCGCCTAACTCAGTGCAAGCCGCAGCCGAGCATGAGGTGGACTTCAACATCGAGGAGCCATTTGAACACGAAGATGATGACGAGGAACTGGAGGCGGAGAACTTTGCATTTGATGAAGGGGCTACAAGAATGCCGGACGACTCGACTATCATTGACAGTGAAGGCTTCAGCATAATCTCTGTGGACTCCTTGCCTACTAGGTCAAGCCCGCCGAAAGCAGACGAAAATCAGAATGCTCCAGCACCGAGCATTACATCTGTTATGAACCGCGAATATCTCAACCCTGCTGCAATTAGGCAACTAAGTCATGAGCGGGGCGTGGCCTCCAAATCATCGCCAGGCCCTTCGCGCTTGGTGCCGATGCCAAAGCCAGTCAAGTCTTCGCCAGCGGAGGCACAACCTCGTTACATAACACCAGTGGTCGATAACAAGATTCCTTCAGCGCCACCTAGTTTTGAGCCGATCCGGGCTGTTCCTGCTAAGGTCGAAACACCAAGAATGGGACGAGCCTTGACAGCAGGCGTCGCTCTACAAGGAGTTTTGGATCCCAGTCGCTGCACCCCAGAATCTTCTCAAGAACAGACAGCCGATCGACGTGGATCTCTTGATGATCTGTTCCGCGGTTTCAGCGAAAGCTCGCGAAAGCAGCTACAAGAAGGACTTCGCCTAGGCGAGCAGCTTGCCCAAAACCAGACTATAACCGATGCATCGCCTGCTCTCCCAAAATCTAACAGAGACTGTACAGAGCCTGCATTGAAAGAGCGACCCCTCAGGACTCAGCGGAAATGGAGAACACGTCTCATCACACCAGAAGATGATCAGAACAGTGAGCTTGTGGCGCCTGTATCTGAAAAAGCCGACATTCATTATCCCACTCTGCCTGTTGAAGAACAAGTAAACCCGCTGCCCAGTCCAACGAGGAGTGATGACGAAGGCGAAATGAGCTTCCAGGTTGATAGTATCGTAGCTAGCGTGATGGAAGAGGAGACAAATGAACCTCAGATTACGACAAACATACAGAGAGAGACGGGCATCATCGATGAGGCATCAGAGATGACCGACAACGTAGCGGAAGAAGAATACTCGGACATATGGCAAGAGGAAGGCAGCCGGGCCTCCAGTTCTCCAGAGCCTGCATTTCCTGAAGGGACATCGCCACAAGAACCAGATCTGTTCATCGATAGTGTGCCCAACAGGCCTGGTCGTAGCAGGTTCCAGCGTCGAAATATGCGACAGGTCAAGCGCGATGATGGAACTAATTCCTCGCAACAGCCAAGCCTTGCAAGTACGGAGACTGTTGAGCCAAGCTTCACCAATCTTCGCAATGGAAAGTCAAAGATGGTTGAAGCAGATGCTAATTCGGGTGCAACTGCGGAACACGACGACAGCGTGGCTAGTGAAGGAAGCGATGATACTGGTATGTTCTTCCAGTCAAACATGCCTGCGGCCTTTGAGAAGAAGCGTCACGACCGGAGACAACAAAAGACCGACAAACTCGATCTATCACTGTTGTTGAACGAGGGTGAGAGTTTACAATCAGAATCCTCGCCCGAAAAACAGTCAGCTCCTGCCAAACCTAATCCTTTTGTCGATACTCCACCTCGATTCGTTGGGTTCCCAAGCTCACCAAAGAAGAGCAGCCCTTTGCGTCGCGAGCTTCATAGCTCCGAAATCTCTTCAAGCACGCCCAGTCGCCTGCACGACGAATCGACATTACCTCTTGCTCAAAGCTCGCCGTTCCATTCGCGAACGGAGGGTGACAGTGTGCTTTCTACAGCATCTGATCAGCGCCAGATTCTTGCTGAGATGGAAGGTGCAGACGTGACAAGCAACAGTATTCGCGTCTTACGTGACGAAGCTGATGAGTACCTCGAAGCCTATACACCACAGGAACGATCTTTGAACGAGATTGAGGAGGTTACTGAGTACAGCAGAACACTACAGGGAGATTCAAGTATTATGCCGTCAAGTCCACCGCAGGCCCGGCAGAATTTTAATCAACATGCAACATTCTCGTCATATACCCCAAGTTCTATGGTCAGACATCCACAATCCGAAAGTGGCTCAGAAGCCACACCAACTCCGTCTTCTCGGGAACCAGCATCGCAACACGAAGCAGTCCCTGACTCCTCGTTCGTAAGCACCAGTTCGGCCGGCCGTTCAGACGGCCTACGTGCTGAAATGCAAATTCAGCGCGAATCCTCTGCCAGTGTCAGCCCTTTCTCATCCCAACGAGTACACCCTGTTCTTTCCAAGTTCGCTCCCCTTCCACATATCGAGCCCTGGACTAAGACCCACTATAAGACGCTCGACAAGCTTCACACAGCTCACCTGAGGCATCCCACGTTATTCTGCTCCCTAACCGTTCCGCCCACGACACTGTCTCGCTCTAATGCTGCATTGCTTTCCAACTTTGCTGCGACGACGGAGAAAAACTACGTCGGTGCTCAAGCCTCGGCATGGGGCTACATGTTTACCATGACGCCAGAGCTGATTACATTGTGTGAGGTCTTCATGCATCTCTTGATCCTCGACTCAATTGACGAGTATGAGAGGATCAGTGGAAACGAAATCCAATTGGGTGATGTTGGCCCCGGTAGAAATGGAGACAAAATTGGAAGGGAAGAGGTTATGAGGCGCTTGTGCACGGTGGTACTTGGCGAATATGTTAGGGCAGATGAGAAGAAGGGATTGAAAGTCAAGAAGACCGGAGCCCTAAAGATTGTCAGTGCTGGTGGAGAGATGCTTTGAGGAAATCACTTTGGACTTTGGATACTATGTTGGGTACGGAAATTTTCGGCTTGGCGTTGATGTACTTGGATGTTCGATACCTCTTGCTTTTCATAGTTGATTATTGATTTTCCACTGTCATCACTTTCTTTATGATTGCTGTGCTTCCACTTAGCCTTGTAGATGTGTTCAAAAGAATACGATACTGTTGGAGATTGTCACGGTTGAGATGTCTACTTACGGTCGACGGCATAGGCGCCCACCTGCGAGTCGGTTGCTATGTCGCACAACAGCATGTCAACAGTCGTGCAACATCAACACAGCCATTCCCTTAAGTACAGCTCCCCTCCGTAGCATGTAGAAGAATCAATCACCTACTACATTTTCGTTGCAACACCTGTTGATTCACCATTTGATACCTTTGCCGTACCAACAGATACTGTAGCAAAAGTTCGCACAACTTCTCTTCCCGGCACCCATCACAGTCCCTTTTTCACCCTGCTTCCAGCCCCATAACATCGGGGACAAGAAAAAAACATCAAAAAGACGGGCCCAACCGCGATTCGAACGCGGGGCCTCTTGCAAATTTGAGATAAACCCAAAGCAAGAACTGAGAATATGTTAGATATGAGAAGCATGGCAGGGATAGCTGGTTTAGACATACTCATACCACTAGCTGAATGAATGTTAGGACGACTCTGACGCTGATTGACGTGGAGACTTACACCATTAGGCCGTCATCTCATTGGTTGAGATTACCCTGAAATTAATGTTATATATTGTAGTAGACAAAGACCATGGGATGTGGTCGTCGTGGCCTTGCGTGTTTCAAGAGAATGTGATTGAGATGGGAAGGCGTAGCAGAAGGGACGTATCTATACAAAACTGCGATCGAGACATGCAAGGAAGGGCGATCATAGTCGTCAAGAACGAAATAATAGAGATCTGACGCTGTGATTGAAAGTTGTTACAAGGCCGCTAAGATTGTACGCCACGACGATTGCACCCACCAATAGTTGACACCTTTACATCGCAAGTCAAGAGCATGTTCTTACAGTTCGGCTGAGACATGGAAGAGTAATGTACGCGAGACAAGCGTAATGTTAGCAAACTTGATATTTGGGTATCTTGTCGAGGCGACAATTATAGCGCCCGATCTCCCTGCTCCTATTACGCCAAATCCCAAGAAACACTCCAACTACCTGGTGCAAAAGCGAACGGAACAGATACATTCAGTCGTGCACTCTCTAGTGCGATTTCACGTTCTGTGCCCTCGCCAGCCACAAGGCAACACTCTCCTTTGCAACCTCGCTTCCCCAAACACCGTCCGCTCCTCCACGCCTCCATTCTTCACCAGACATATCCTCGCCACCACCTCGCGTAGCCTCTCCAAGCAAAACCTCGAGATCTCGCTTCTGCGAAGATAGCCAGCGCTTGAAAAATGCCACCGGGTCCTTCGCCATGCTTGTGAAGAAAGCATGCTTTGCCTTTGACTGCCCAATAGCTCCCATCAGAAGCACTAGCTGCTCGTCAAGCTTCTGAATTTCCTGGAGCGTCTGGATGCTGTCTGGTCGTCGCAAGATTTCCTGAAAAAGTGGCTGCATAGGGTCTTCAAGTGCAACTTGTACGTCATATACTGTAGGTTCTGACGCTTTTCTGTCACCTTCTGAAGGCGCAAGGTAGTCCTTGTCTACGCGAATTGTGTACTGTAGCTGAATGGGTGGGAGCGTGGTGAGGTGTGGCTTGATGAGCTGTGGGAGATTTGGGAAATAAAACGAGTCCTGTCCGTTGAACAAAGCTTTCAGCTTCGCATCGCAAGCAAACTTGCGCTCATCATCGTCTTGCTGCAGGTGTTGTGACCGTGCATACTCCCAAATACCCATCAGCACACCTGCACGATCCTCCTCGTCCGTGTCCAGCAGCTCAGAGAGAGGCTTGCTTAGTCTAAAAATTTCAGGGTTCTGGTAGCGTTGCAGGTTGATTGTGATGTTGATATTTTCGTCACCCTTGCGCTCAAATTCGAGCTCGCTGAAATTGCTTTCCTTTGCTGTGGGGTTCTCTGGTCGCTTCCACTCTATTTGTGTGAAGTTATCGGGTTGGAGGTCTTTATTGCGGTCGAAGTCGATCGTAATCGCGCTGAAGTATTGCGAAAACATCTTATGCTTTGAGGTGGATGTCTTGGATTCTGCGCTATCCATGTCCATAGCTGTATATCCAGTCAGCATGGTTCCTTTAGCACGTGATTTAACCCAGCAGCCGAATCCTAATCAAGACGGTCTGACTCTTGCATATAGCTTGCGCAAAGCTTCTAGGTATGCGCTGAGACTGTTGCGCTACGCAATGGCTTACGTACCGTCAGCATCCTTGCCCTCCTCGTCCTCGTCCTCATCCTCGAGCCCCTCATCATCATCCTCATCTAGTAGACGACCTTGGATCTTGACGCGGTAGGTGGCATTGGTATCGCTCTCAAAGTCAAATGCATCTGCGTCAATGCCACTGTTCTGCCATGGCTGGTTCTCGGCTGTGTTAGAGATCCAGATGCGCATAGTGCCATAGCGCGAAGCTCGCGAATGGTGTTTGGAATCCATAACATCCAGCTTCTTGCGCATCATTGTCGCGTCAAGAGTGCGCTCGATTTCGCGCAGCTCGCGGTAGCGCGCCACACCATCACCGATGCAGATGTCCTCGACACCCTCAGGAATGTTCTTTTCCGTAGGGTTCTTCGCAATTCGGCGCATTTTTTCGCGTCGTTCAGCCTCGGCACGCTGTTGGGCCTGCATATTTACGGCGTTGTACTGCTGCGCAGCTTGGTGCTGAGGATGCGCGATTGGGGCTGGTTTGCGAAACATGGCGTCTAAGTCAGCCCTACTGATCATAACTGGCTTTCAAGGTAGGCGCGGGAGCTTGGCTACGTTGTGGTGGAATTCACGATGTGGAGTTACGTACCGGGCCCTCGTCGAGCAGGAGTTCCGATTGTGCCTGCATTTTGCGGGTAATTGTAATTCCGATAATTCGCCTGTTGCATGGTGGGCGAGCAACGACTTCGTAAAACGGCAGCGACGATGGTGTCGCGACTTCCTCGATGAATGCGAGATGGAGGAAGGAGTGTATGAGAAACGCGTCAAGGTAGCTGTGCACAGGGCTGATAATGATTGGCACGCCGCCCCCCCTTTAAACGTTGAAGGCGGGGCACCATCATCGGCTGGGAACGCCGCACCTGAACTCAACAGTCTGTTTTGGTATATACAAACATTATGCAAACTTGTTGCATCGTTGGAGAGCGGTGGATATATGGAGCGAATAGTCTGAGGAATGCTCGTTCGAACTATTCACCTTCTCTGATCATTCACCTTGGCGGCTGGTGATCAGCGACGCGCATGAAGCTAGGTACAGTTGTCAGGATCCTCCACCTCCATTACTACGTCATCATTGTTCTTTTATCTGTCCTGCAAAGTCTCATCTGTTCATCCTCTTGCGTCACGTTCATTACGGCCATACACTGTGTTACGCATCTCAGTTCGAGAAATGTACTTCAAACCATTGAAAAGGATCACGCGCGTACGCTTGCCAGGGAAGCATCCTTCAGAGTTATGGGACATCAAGATACAAGAAGACAGGATAGCATCAGTGGAAGCACACGACAAGAATGCATCCGACCTTGACAAAGATGAAACTCTAGACGGATTCAACAGGCTAATCGCGCCCTCCCTTTGTCATGCCCACATCCACTTGGACAAGTGTTTCCTGTTGCAAGACCCTAAGTATAACGACTTACAAATCGAAGACGGCGATTTTAAAGAGGCTATGGAGATGACGAGCACAGCGAAGAAAAGATTCGAAGAGGAGGATCTTTTGAGACGGGGCGGCCAATTGATCGAGGAAAGCATACAGCACGGCGTCACTGCCATGCGGGCTTTTGTCGAGGTGGATGGAGTCGTACAATTCAAGTGTTTGGACGCTGGGCTAAGGTTGCGAGAAAAGTTCAAGGAGAGATGTGACATTCAGATATGCGCGTTTGCCCAACTACCACTATTCTCTGGTGGAGATAGTGGTGCAGAGACCAGGAAGCTCATGGAGGTTGCAGCGTCCAACAATGAAGTGGATGTGCTGGGTTCAACACCGTACGTTGAAGACGACAATAACAAGTCAACAGAGAATGCCCGTTGGATATCTGCATTAGCACTAAGGAATCAGAAACATCTGGACTTGCATCTGGACTATTTCCTCGAAGAAAGCAAGCAACCTCTCGTCTGGGATGTCCTGGAGGCACTCAAAGAGCAAGATTGGGTGAAGGCAGGCGGCAAACAGATCACCTTCGGACACTGTACACGTCTTGCAATATTCCAGGACCAAGAGTGGCATCGCCTGAGACGTGAGATAGGCGAGCTTCCTATTTCGTTTGTTGGACTGCCCACGTCTGATCTGTTTATGATGAAGACACCAGAAAATGTGCGCGGAACGCTACCAATCATTAAACTGATTAAACAGTATGGGCTTAATGCTGCAATTGGGATTAACAACATAGGTAACGCCTTTACACCACAAGGAAATTGTGATCCGCTCAGCATTGCACAACTTGGTGTGGGCCTTTACCAGGCGCCCACTAAGAACGATGCTCAGCTGCTATATGTAGGGTTTCATATCACTTGTGTCTCTTTCAGGGGTCTTGCTGACGCCACAATATAGGAGGCTGTCTCATCTCGCGCAAAGGCTGCTATTGGTTATGAGTCTACATCACTGAACCTCAGGCCTGGTGAGTTTGCTGATTTTGTGCTGTTCGACAGTATGGACAGCGGGTGGCGTTGCAGGAGGAGCATTTCCGAAGTGGTGTACGACGCTGGCTCTGTTCGACAAACTGTCTACCGAGGCCGGTCAACCACATCAGGGAGTTGAATGAGAAAACGGCATGTCATTTACTGGGAGTCCAGTCTTGGTGAGGGTGGTAGCTACAGAAGGACAACCTCAACGTCATGTTTTCGACATATGGTCTGTGGACGCGCATGCCATTTACATTGCTGGAGTTAGCAATCAACACGAATCACAGGGTCTCATCTCCTAGATACATACACACGCACTCACACGAACAGCCCTACCATCGTCCTGCCGGCCGTGCCTGTGATTTGAAATCTACTGCACAAGTGTATCATGTTCACTGTTCATATTATCTTCACTTCGCATGATACTGCAGACGTGCCTGCCACTCAAAGCTCACTTTCGTTGGGGGCCAGAAAACATCAAAACCTCGCTGACAGTATTTTCTTCGACACTGCACTGCTCCGTATTGCCAACATGACTAATGACATACTACCTAATCTCCAGCAACCTGCCAAACTTCTCGGCCCTACCACTGTTGACGTATATGCCAGTTGCTTCCTGGTATACATACCAAAGCTCATATCGGTGAACTGAAGGCTCTCAGTTTCAAATTCCTGAAGCATATAAAGGTACGTGTACTGCACTTGTTTGTATTCATAAGAGACTGGAGCCAACCCACTCATTTCAGGCTCGCTTTGGCGAGCACTCCACAGTCGTGTAACGCACACGATACAGTATGCGCCTTCAAGAAGTGCGAACTTAGTAAGCAGAACGCGCATACTACTATCATCAATCCTCTTGAAGGCCACAACGATCTCAGGCGAGATTTGATGGATAATCTTGTTTACCCAGGAACCAAATGGAGCCCAGAGAGCTTATTGCTCTCATTATCAGCGCTTGTTTCCTTCCGACTAACGAACCCACCCAGCCAGCTTTAGACTGGCCTTAGTTCTCGAACTTCACATGAAAAGGTTGTTCATGGTGACGAGCCTCTACTACCTCCTACTTAAATGACATTTCACAGTCCATGGGGGAAAAACTGGTTGCTACTGAGAAATATGATTGCAGCTCAGATCAGAGGAAGTAAAGTTACGTCTACCGACTCTGCAAGTGCGAGACTTCATAGGGACAAAATAAAAAGAAAGCTTCAACGAACTTGTAGAAATCAACTCAGTCAATACACCTCATAACAACTCCAGGCTACTAGGAGTTCAAGCCATTTTAATAGATACGTTGACAACTGCAGAAATGATGAGCTAAGTCTTCAGCTGAAAGGTGTATATATTGATGAATCAGATGGGCGCTACAGATCGCTATGCCTACTCTATGACTATGGAACTCAAGCATCAACGATACGCCCTCGAGGCACTGAAGGAAAATTGATACGAACACCTCAGCAGCAGGAGACTCCCTACCGATGCACATTCGACAAATCGCCTGCGATCCTCTGCTACCTTCGGCCGATTATCACCCCTGAAGAGTATTCTGTCCACATCCTTTATGGTGAAGTATTCGTGAACTCATCAAAAGCGGATAAAACCCCCTGGGGCAAAAAGTACAACAATCTTGCAACGACAACAGACTGTTCCGCTAAGCACAATAAGCCAGACACTACCTGTTCTAAACTTACGAATGGTGACGATGTACTATCGATATCAGAGGCGGTGAATTCTACACCACGAGAACCAACGGGAGAGCGTTTTCATACCCATGTTCTCCCATCTCGCAGCAACCTTGACGCTCTACTACCGGTGATCAATGGGGTGTCCCAAACTGATGTACCAAAGCCTTAAGACCGAACAGACTCCATAGCTCTACAATCAGACGCCCAGGTTATTGCTGCAGAAGGTTGTAGACAGCGCACGCCCTTCGTGCCGCTTGCAGACTCTCTCGACTCTCAACTTGTACGTCCTATTGTGCCGACCTGTGCTCTTCAAGATCACTACTGAATCTGACGAGATACCCTCATAAAATACGCTGGTGGTTTCTGCAGCGCATGACGATGACAGTCGTAAGCCAAAGGCCCTTCTGTCCAATGCCAAAGAGTTGTATATAACTACAGCGTTTTCGCAGCCTTCCAAGTCCTTCCAGATTCTGCTGACTGGTCGCAAAAAAGGGCTCAAGACCTGGGTCCTAGGAACTGTCCAGACACGCAGCCTATGTCTGGATGGCCAGCATCACCCACGAAAACAAGTGAAGTCTCATACAAGTAGCGAAGGTTTGATGTCCATCTATGCCATACCAGCTAGCGTGGACTGATCACTAAGACATACCTGGCTATAGACGATTCCTGCAGAAGCACATCGGAGGAAATGAGTAAGACATTAAGCATATGACCTGAGAACATTATGTACAGGCCCAATCCCAAGTGGGAGGTCTGGAAGCAAGATTGCGCTTTGTATAATATAAAACGACAGACCTGCAATGCGGCCAGGATGCTTATTGTAGTAAACCATCCCATACATGTAACTGAATGTCAGCAAATAGTGTGGCGCGGTCAAGCTTCCCCGCTTCGCAGCTCCCAAGCTGTGAAGCAAGGATGGCAAAGACGCCCCAGCCGCTGTCCACATCATAAATCAACCTCCTAAGGTCAGTCCGATTTCTCCGCAAGTCGGCCAAAGGCCGAGAGGCGTTTTGCAGGGCCTCCATATGTTTCTCACCGCCCACGGACTATCTGTGAGTAGAAGCTATGACGCTAAGACCTTCAAGCAGGCTTCGAGCAGGCTTCGCGCAGGCTTCAAGCTTGCAAGTAATAGTTTACCCTGGAGCGCTTACCCTGCCTTATGATGTGCAACCGAGGGTAATGATCACAACAAGAAACACAATGATTATTAGACATGAGCATGGGAGGATGATTGGCCTTTTGAGATTTGCAACCCGGCTCTCCATGCTTTCGGTACCGACACCGTCACACTCGTGTGCCTGAAAGAACTACGTGGAGAGCCCTTGTGCGGGGAAAGTGCACGATCCTCCCCATGGTAACGACCCACCTCCATCTTATTAAGGTCATATTATGTCGTCAACGGGCTTGCGCTAGCGAGAGCAACGGGTAAAGAAAGAAAGAGGATCAGACCCCAGTCACCAGGTCCGTGGAGTAATACGACGCACTACTTATGATCCCCCGGCTTCTCGCCAGCTTTCAGAGCTTCGCCTCTCCGCAAAGGTTGTCAATCTCCTTCTCAGCTTGAGCATAAAAGCGTAGGTCCAAGATGAAGACCACTCTTCTCGCAGGATTGTTTGCTGCAACTGCCATCGCGGCACCCTCCAGCTATCCGACCAACACCACTTCGAGTCCTGATGAGAATGGGAAGTACGAGATTTCTGCCGAGGGTATCCGAGGGTTGTTCATCCCATATGGCGCATCTATCTCGAATCTCTTCATAAAGGGCAAGGACGGCGTGGAGCGAGACATTGTTCTTGGTTTTGATAACGCTTCGTACTATTCGGTAGACCCGGTCCACCCTCACTTTGGAGGTGTGCCTGGACGCTATGCAAACCGCATTAAGAACAGCACGTTCAACATTGATGGTGTGGACTATCATATTACGCCCAACGAGAATGGGGGCGCGAACACGCTGCATGGTGGGCTCGACGGATGGGGTAAGTTCAGAGTCCTGATTTTGTTACACGTCCTGACAGCGACAGATTGGCGCAATTTCACAGTGGTAGCACACACTGAGTCTTCGATCACTTTCTCGATTGTTGACCCAGATGGCAAAGAGGGCTTCCCTGGCGAGGTTATCAGCTATGTGACCTACACTATGTCTCCTAATACCTGGAATATCAAGATTGTTGCTCTTGCAACGACCAAGAAGACCCCCATTATGTTGACCTCGCACACTTACTGGAACTTGGATGGATTTGCCAACCCTGACACACCTACGGCTCTCAATCACACCCTGCATCTGCCCTACTCCGGCCAGCGTGTCGGTGTGGACAACATCCTCATTCCTGATGGTACCATCCTTCCCAATGAAAAGTACTCAGTGAACGACTTCTGGTCCGCTCCTAAGCAGATTGGCGCCAATCTCACGGCACCTGAGCTTCTCGGCAACTGCGGTTATAACTGCACTGGTTACGACAACTGCTACACTGTCAACCGGGATCAGAACGGTCCTTTCGACTGGCGAAAGTCTGGACCCGTTGCTTCTCTTTCTAGTGCCTGGTCCGGTATTAAACTTGACATCTTCACTGACCAGGAGGCATTCCAGGTCTACAGCTGTGTCGGTCAGAATGGTACGTTTATAGTCACGCGCCAAATTCTCAAAGCACTAATTTGCTCCAAGGTTCTCTCCCTATCAAGTCCACACAAGGCCTTGACAACCGTCGTCGCACTGTTGAGAAGTATGGCTGCGTTGTCATGGAGGTTCAGGACTACATTGATGCCATCAATCAGCCTGAGTGGCAGCGCGAGAAGAGGCAGATCTTCGGTCCCAACGACCCTGCCTACACTCTTGAGGCTGACTACGTCTTCTCCATCGAAAGCTAGACCTACGATTTTACGTGCAGGAACAGAATAGGCACATGAGAAAACAACGAGGGCGAAAGCTTTGCTAAGCTCACGGTCAGTGATCTATTACCAACATAATATTTAATGGCACACAAACACCCCATACAAAGTCACATTCATCGCATCCTTTCACAGCTCTTTTTCCTTTTCCTATGATAACTGACTTTCATTTCTGACACAAAAATTGGAGGATACAAAACCGTGTTCCTCACATCACTTTTTGCCATCCTCTCAACACCCGCCTAATAATGTCTAGCTGCTCCTAAGCTAAAACTTGGCAAGGAATATGGGAAAACAGGTCTTCACTTCATCATGCCAGCACCACATGACAGAAAAAACCGATACATCAGCAAACATTTGAGGTCAAACTGGGAACTGCACCCTCTGAAGTGCATACCTGAGCTCGACAAACCTGCCTCGACACTATCACTTTTGTTCCTACCTTCTCACATCACGTTGACACATCACCAATAGATACACCTATAAAGCCCTTGAGCAAGTTCAGTATGAGCGCAACCTCCATGCCAACTCTCTCCACAGGGTCATCTCCTGTCCTCCCTCCTCCCGATCTACACAGCAAATCGCAAGCCAAGACACCACTTCGAAGCAAGGCGAACACTATGAATAACGTCATACGAGCCTTTAGCTCATCAAAAACTCTGCATCAGGTGCTGGGCATGCGAGACCCGGAGCCTTTCGTTACACCTCCCGAAATGCCATATGATTTGGGGGAAAGGTTTGAGGCCGGTTTGCAACAATATGAGCAGCTCTTCGCTACAGGTGTATCTGCAGTAAGCGGGACCGAAACCCCCCAGGCTGCCGCTCCCTCGCAAAGAGGCAAGACAGGACTAGCAGATATTCTGGAAGAGAAGGAAAGTCCTGTGCGTGCAAAAGCAACACAATCTACCAAAAGTACTGCTACCAGCGGGTTGAAGATCAATATTCCAAAGTGGACTTCTGGCAAGCAAGCTGTGGCTATTACCCAGCAACATGCGTCCCTTGACAGCGATAGTGATCTCGCCAACGATACTGCAAGTGAGCATACAGACTACGAGTTTGAGGTTGAAGACCAAAACTCATGGAGATATGGATCTAGCACTACTCTTGCTGCCAGCGACCTCTCACGACCTGGAAGCCCTGCGAGTGGAAACGAGACATTACCGGCACCATGGTTTCCTCGGCGCACAAGTTCGCTTCTTTCCTACAACCATGTAAATAGCAATGACGATATGACTGCTCCGCCAACACACCATTCGATCAGCAACATATTACGACCAGGTTTGCGCCCCAAGCTCACACAGCCCGGTGCTCCAGCAAACACTTTGTATCCAAGCAAACAAGCCCACAGCTTTCCATGCAATGGCTCATCAACGCTGAAAAGAGCAGACTCATTGCCAGTTTTATCTCTATCACCAGGTATTGCGCAGAATAATTGTGGCTATTTACGGGATGACAGTGTTTTAATCAACAATGTTATTGGCAGCG
Organism: Leptosphaerulina australis; assembly: GCA_026120165.1. Classification (NCBI taxonomy): domain Eukaryota; kingdom Fungi; phylum Ascomycota; class Dothideomycetes; order Pleosporales; family Didymellaceae; genus Leptosphaerulina; species Leptosphaerulina australis. The sequence continues at coordinate 18,761 of JALRMI010000316.1, forward strand.
ACGTTGGGCTCCATCACAACACGTTCAAGGACACTGCACTAAACTTCGACCAAGATTCAGCATCACTACCTGTACCTCACATCACTGTACTAGCTCCATCACCAAGAAAGATGCCGACATCAAGGAAGCGTGCTCTTCCCTCGTCGACCCAGTATGATTTCAGCCCATCTTTGCCCCAGCGTGTTCGCCGTGACAATACTGCCGGCTTGCCCGTTCTTCCGCTTGGTGCAGAGGTGATATGGAGGTCAGAGTTTCCAGGAAATACGAATGCACTCCTGACTATTTTACTTACCTGGTCACACTCAATGTGGACTTTCCACCGCCGACTACCGGATCCGAAACTCTTCGCTGTTCATCAAGCTTTTCCATATTCATTCGCCCCACCAATCAAGAAACAGCTCCTTTCCGTAAGCTTCTATGACACAAGCGTCGAACCGCACAAAGAGGTGCGGTTTCTTGGCCCTGGTGATGTCGAGGAGATGTCATACCACGAAGTTGACGTATTTGGAGATCCAGACGTCGGTTTTGCTAGTGAAGCATCACCCCAACCAAACTCCCCTATCGATACCATAAAGCAGACCTTCGGTTTCGCGGACACTGAAGGCACTAAGCATATTCGATATATGGCAATGTCTCAGCGCGCAAAGACAGGTGAAGGGCGCTGGTGTTACATCCTCATCAAAGGGCACAGAACACAAGATCAGAAAACACCACCGCATCTTGTACTTGCATGGCACATCAGCGCCGTCACAGCTTCAAGTGACTGCTTACATACCATATTTCCTCATAACAGCATACCCAAGCGCACAATCGACACGCACAGCAAGCTTAAGCGTTTCTCTTCATTGCAGAACTTTGGTACCGCACTTCGCAATCCGACCCGCTTCAACTTCCACCAGACTTTACGATCGGCAAGCAGTAGCTCAGAGCTTCCATCTGCTGATGCGAACATAGAGGCTGAACAACAAGGAGGAACGACGATGCATCGTGAGGTGTTGAAGATGGAGAAGGCGGGAAACATACCCTTGATCGAAGGGTACAGGGTGGATGTTGCAGCTTTTAGGGCCTGGTTGCATGCATGCGGAAAGGGCTGTGGCAAGGTGATCATGTGGAGGGAAAGACAGAACTGAGGCTATCGAGTACTGGTCGAACTGGTCACCAGACCGCTCTCGCTGTCATGTAAGCCTCCGCCCAGCTTTGCGCTAAAACTCATATCAGCAACTAGGTCTCTCGTATCAGCTTGGACTCTATACACCCGTGCGCGAGAGCTCTGTCACCGTATTGGAAATCTTCATAGTCTCGAGATTATTCGTGCTTGGTCAGGTATATTGGAAAAGCTCGCACAAACAGGTACCACCGTGTCTTCTCTAAGCAAAGAGCCAGTTGGTTCATGAGAAGCTTCGTAAGTGAACATCGACCCGCCTCGAAAAGTACACGCTAATACTTTCCAGAAACGACCGTCAATCCCAGAGTTTGCAACAAACAAATCAAACAAATCAAATTCGCTGAAACAGGTAAGCACTAAACCTATAAACGTAACAACTAAACCAAATCAAGCGAGTTTGATTTGTTTGATTTGTTTGTTGCCAACTGGTCAATCCTCGACCGGCAGAATACGAACCGAATCCAGCCATCCCTCGTCCCTGGAACATAGTGGGTAAATAAAATAGCCGCTTGAGGAGGAAACTCATGGTGCTTGCGATGGAGCCAATGAATTGTACAAACCAACACAGAATCAGGAGTGTAACTTTTCAGTCGGAAACAGCGAGCAATCCAGGAGATAAACAGATCATTTGTTCTGTCAACCTAAACATCTCGACCAAAAAGGACATTGAGATGAAATTGATATATGATGGCATACCTGTAATACAGGCTTCTGCATTGTGGGCCATCTGGCTGATCACAAGAATTGTTAGCAAAAACATCGATTCAGGCGTTCATTGTGCTTCCTTGCATCCCATCTATGCGTTAATTTTGAACCACAAAGCCGAGTGAGGCACAAGGACACTGTTATCGATGGCGCTACAGTGAGACTTTGGATGCAAGATTTTGAATAAAGTATGGGACCAAGAGGTGATCCGAGGAGATGTTAGGGGGTTACCCAGCCTGTTCACAGATCGAGCTTGAGTGTACGATGAAGTGCGATGAAGCTACCAACAGTGAACGTAAAAGATGTAGCTAGAGTCTCATCTTTTCATTTAACTGACCTCAATCTAGCTATACGCCCCCTTCCTTCTTTCCTCCGACCAATCTGTTTGTCCGGCCTTGCTGAGTGCAAAAGCTGTTCTTTGCTATGCTTTTCGCTAGCGTTGCTCATACCCATAATGTACAAAATGAAAATTTGAAACCTGAGCATACGCTCGAAGCGGGAGCGAAGAGGGCCGCAATAACGCCATTCGCCACTGCATGCAAAATGCAAATGGATCTGCCATCCAGATCAAATTCTATCATCACTTTCACGCAACGACGCTCGGTCCGGGAGGTCCACCCTCACTACCGGTACCAGGTACTGGCGGTGCCACCGGGGACGGAAGCGCTCTTGTGGGCATCTTGATTGGTGCATCCGGAGATGATTTGATGCGGTTGGGTAATGACTCGCCCTTGATGACCTTTAAGATCTCCTCTTTATCCAAGGTCTCGTACTGAACGAGCGCCTCAGCCAGGCGGTCCAACTCGGGACGCTTCGAAACGAGCAGTTCCCTAGCGCTTGCCCTCGCTTCGTCGATCAAGCGCCGAACTTCATTGTCGATAAGGCGCTTAGTCTCTGGGGAGACCATGTCGTAATTCGACTTGAAGTCAACATTGCCCAGCGTATCTGAAAAGCCACAGGAAGTAACCATGCTGTATGCTAGTTGTGTGGCTTGCTGGATATCGCCAGACGCACCGTCGGCTACATTGTCGGCACCAAAGATAATTTCCTCAGCCATCTTTCCACCCATGCAGACTTGCAATTGACGGATGTACTGCGATCGAGTGTGGTGGTGCTCTTCTTGAGGCAAGAAAAATGTGATACCGGCAGCGTGGCCTCTGGGCAGAATAGTGGCCTTGTGAACATCACTGTAACCCTTGGTGAAGATGCCAACGAGGGCGTGGCCACCTTCGTGATAAGCGGTATGGATCTTGTCCTGAAGTGGAACTGCGCGTGTCTTCTTCTCAGAACCCATTGTAATCTTGTCTTTAGCCCATTCAAGGTCGTTAAGTGTGACAAACTTGGACTGAAGCTTCGAAGCTCGGATAGCTGCGGAGTTGGCAAGGTTTTCAAGTTCAGCACCAGAGAAGCCAGGAGTACCACGGGCAATGGTAGAGAGGTCGATCTCCGGCGACAGGCGAATCTTTTTGGTATGGTATTTCAGGATAGCAAGTCGACCACTAACATCGGGGAGTTCAACCTGTACGTGGCGATCGAAACGTCCAGGTCGAAGCAAAGCTGAGTCAAGGAGTTCCGGGTGGTTAGTAGCAGCAATGAAGATGACACCAGTACTTTGGTCAAATCCATCGAGATCATTGAGAAGCTGGTTCAAGGTTTGGCGGTGATAGTTGGCATCGCGCGATTTACGCTTTCCACCGATGGCATCAAGTTCGTCGATGAAAACAATGGCAGGGGCCTTGGCTCGAGCAGTAGTGAAGAGCTCCCGAACACGCTTGGCACCAACACCGACATAGACCTCGTCGAATTCAGAACCAGACATGTAGAAGAATGGAACACCAGCCTCGCCAGCGACGGCACGAGCGAGTAGCGTCTTACCAGTACCAGGAGGACCAATGAGTAAGACACCCTTGGGCAGTCTGCCACCAAGCTTGTTGTAGCGCTCAGGATGCTTCAAGAAATCGACAATGTCCAAGAGCTCTTCCTTCGCTTCGTCACAGCCATGGACATCACTAAAACGGGTATTCTGGTGCTCTGGACGAACCTCAGCACTGGTACCTCCGCCGACCTTCTTGAGTACACCACTGGTCTCGACGAAGAGGGTAATCAAGATCAGAGAGACATAGGCAGCTAGCGCAAAGCCAGCAAGCCATCTGACCCACTTGAAAATGACGTTCCACATAGATTCTTCAACAACAACATAGACTGGGTCACTCTTGACACCGACACCGCCACGTGCTTTGCCAATTTGACCTGCGCCCATGTTGGCACCTACAGCCTGACTGACAGCCTGGATTTGCTGCGGTGTCAAACCGTTGTGGCCTCCTTGCGCGTTTCCGATAGTAGTAGTCTGACCAGTCTTCTCGAGCGCTTGGCGGTAGAGGCGGTCCGAGACAGCGTTCGTAGCGAATTGGCCGGTATTGTAGCGATCTATGACGATCTGCGGCATGTTCGCACGCATTACAGCCGAGTAGAAAGAAGCTTGAGAGGTAGCACTATTAGGGTTGTTGTTGGCAGCCTCCTCCAGACGAGCAAGCTGGTCCCGCGAGGGACCACCAAAGAGCGAGCGCTGCTGCAACATACCAAGGCCAACCATACCAAACCTGGATTGCTGGCGAAGGTGCGAGAGGGGTCCATTATGCGACAAAGACGAATACTGCATTGCCACATGCGACTTTATAGATGGATTGCGGGTAAAGGAGCTATAGGCGAGAGGTAGGGCGGTGTGCATCTGCCTGACACAGTCGGCAGCAGACGTACGTCCAAATGCCTGCCATGAAGGTCTCAGAGTAGCAGACATATTGGGACGTAGTCCTGTAGCAGCAACGACGAGATTCTATACACAAGTCAGCCGGCGTTCAATGACGCGATGTCGGAGGTTGTGGCAAGTAGACGTACGTGAACCACGAAAGGTGCGGTGGAAGCCATGTTGAAATGTATAAGGCGGCAAAGGCCGCACTCGAGTGCTTGGAGGGCCAGACTATGGTGAGGATGGAGGCGAAGAGTCAAGGCGCATCAGTCTGGGAGACGTCGCGACAACGTCGCTAGCGGATGGTGATGAGTAGAAGACGGCGGAACATTGCGTCGAAGCGTTCCGCCGATCGAACCCTGGGCATGTGGCGCAGCCCCACGTGACAGATGTCAACTGAGCCTCAATGACCAACCCAGAAGGTGAACCTTGGAACGACCTATCTTTTCAGGGGCGTAACGCTTAGAGCATCTTTGATAGCCTGGCTGGCTGCCTTCTTCGTGTCCCTGACTTTTTTTATAAGGAATAAGACCTAGGCTCTGATGGTGCAGTTGCCCAAGCTGAACCCACTAATGTGCCTTGATTCGAGATGAGGACTGTATATGCTACAACTATCCTTATTGTGTTCGTAAGTTGCATGGGAACCCAGAAAGTGAGCTGAGCTCTTGGTAACGTCTTCGAGGCAGATCAAGGGCAAAGACAGTTAGTAAGGCCCCCACTCGCATGAAAAGGCAGCTTGGATAACACAAGTAGTTCTTCAATTTAATTTTAAATATAAATTTGACCCATAAGAAATGAACGTGTACTGAGATGGAAGGTCAACTACTAGTGTTGCTTATTGAAGAGACAATACCTGAGATTGATAGTTTGAAGCTCACGAACACCTCGGCCTGGCGGGGTTATGGAACGTTGGAACCTCAAGCGCCTTGCATTCATCTATTGCGCTACACTGTATATGGCCCAGCGTCACATTATCCAGATAATATACTCAAAGCTCAATAATGGCGTCGCCGAGATGGAAGGAGCTGTATAAGTACGCAGCGTGCGATGTGAGTTTGGACGCAATACCTTTCAAGCATCATGCTGAGTACTCACTCTAGCTCGCTGACGGTCTCCTCAAACTCAACGTTCCAGGTGCAGGGTTCCTGGCCAACATACGTACGAGATATCACTTGATATATGAGACCTTGCTGATTTACAGCAGAGCCAATGCTGCACACTACAAGTATACCAAAGCCGGAATTGAAGAAAGTCCTTGCGCCGGCGTCGACATTCCTCATGGCTCCCAAGGCAACCAGATCTTTTCCCAATCCAACCACATTGCCTGAAAGTGCGCCAGCATCGAACTTGCTAGAGTCGAAGCCATACGCAGATTACACAGAAGACGGCACTATTGTTGTGATCAGCCAGCCACCAGGTCAGTCATGCGCAGTTGTGGGAGGCATTATGGCAGCTCGTATAAAGCATCTCGGCGCGCGTGGCTTGGTTGTCGACGGTCGAGTGCGAGATTTGGTGGCATTGAGCGAAACTCAACTGCCAATCTGGTCGAAGGGAACATCCATCATTGGTGCAGGAGCAGAGACGAAGTTCCACGCACACAATGTGCCTGTGTATATCGGCGAGACATTTATCGAGGCTGGCGACATCATCATGATTGATCCATTCGAGAATGGTATAGTTGCAGTGCCACAAGGCAAAGTCGATGAGCTGCTCGAACTGCTACCAAAGCTTGTAGGCGCCGACGAGAAGGTGATTGCGGACGTCAGAGCGGGTGTTAGCGTGCAAGAAGCGTTCAAGAGGCATCGCAGCCAGCTGTAACTATATTGTCAATACCATCGACCAATTTTTAGATGCATTTGTGCGTGCAATTCACCCGTTACTGAGCGATGCACGAAGGGTCCAATGAGTTGCGGCTCGTTTTGATGACATGTTCCTGGGCCTAGCGCCGCCAAGCTCTCGACGAATTCGACATCCCGGCTTCAACTCGACAGCTCCAAAACCCTCACCCGCCGTCTACATCACCACCCGACCCGCTCGAGACTCAATTGTCGCCCCACCGTCACAATGGGTATCACCGACTTTTTCTCCGACGTCTGGGAGACCTTCGCTCTCCCCTCAGCCGATGCTGAAGCTCCTCCCCAGGGTGGCTCATCCACTCAGACACCCGCATCCGGAACCGATGAGGAGTCAGGTGAGGAGGCCGAGGTGAACAAGCAGGACGCCAAGGAGCCAGAGGAGTCTGGCGAGCAGGGATACAGGCCCAGCGACGGCGGCGATGATGAGGAGGAGGCTGAGGAGGACGAGGAGGACGAGGAGTACACAGACCCCAAGGAGGTTCTCGAGGAGCGTGAGTTGCCCTCAAACCGCTGCGAACGACAAGATTGGCATCTTTGGACTCTCAGAACCCTTCAAATTCGTCTGATGAGCCGTTGATGGCCAACAAAATACCAAGCACAGAATCTTGTTTGGCAACCATTGAAAAGTTGAGCTGCAACTAACACATCATTATAGAGTGCCGCAACTCCAAGGAGTGCCACGGCCCCAAGCACCACTACGACGAGTGTGTCGAGCGCGTCACCAGCCAGATTGATAACGACGGCAAGGCCAGCGAAGACTGCATTGAGGAGTGTATGTCGTGACAGCATAGGCAATTGTGCGCGAAACGCTAATCCATAACAGTCTTCCACCTCGCCCACTGTGCAACTCAGTGCGCTGCTCCTAAGCTCTTCGCTCAGCTTAAGTAAACTGCCCTATAACTCGCTCACCTCGACCACTACCGCGCCGAATACGTGACTGGATAGTTGGGAGATGGCCATTGGATCGAAAGAAACGACAAGACACGTTAAGGATGACTGTAAATACCAGAGTCATGTTTAGAATAACACTGTACTATTTACCATGCCAAGCAATTTCATTATCTCAAGCATTCGCCCCTCTTGTATTAGGAAATTTCGATCACCAAGAAGGCCTTATCACAGCAATACCCTAGTTTTGTATGAAACAATGGCGATTGAGAAGAAAATCCTGTATCGGGCTACATAGCATCGTAATGCTCCAGCAGTCAGCTCTCCTGTCCTTCCGCAACCTCATCTTCTCTGTGCTCGTCAACCTTCAACCTCCCTTCTCCACTTGCCAATCCAAGGCTTTTAATCCCCAATATCAGCGGCAGCGGTAAAACCACCATTCCCACAACTGCCTCAAAAACCAACGCATTATACATGTTGCCTGGTGGTCTGTCCCCACCACCAGCCATCCTCCCTTCACTACTGACCTTGTTCAAATCCACCAGCCTTCCATCCTTTAATGCGTCCATGATGAGCACGAAGCAAGCCCCAAAGAACTGCCCTCCCACCCAGCAAATTGTCGAACTAACCTCCGGACTCGCCGGAAACGTGATCTCAACAAGATACTCTAACGCAATGGGTAACAAACTAAAACTGCTCGCCCCCAACACTGCGCTCAGTAAATACGGTGCAACAATGCTGCGTGTCTGTGGTGCCCATATCATCCCTAGATAGCTCAGGGCAACAAGTGGACACAGTACCTTGATACCTACAAGATACGCATGTGTGCGATCGAGGACAGGCGATGTAACGGCTGCAACAACGAGGCCGACAACAATGAGCACTGCGCCGCATATGCCTGCTTCGTCTTCGGAGAAATCGTAAGGGTAAAGGATTTGGTTTAGTAAAGAGGAGAAGGCATTGAAAAAGCCGACATAGACGCTAAAGGTTAGGAAGACGATATAGAAGGGGGGAGATCGAAGCATGACCTTAATTGACTCGAAGACAGGTGTTTTCGATAGACTAGAAGACGCGGTTGGCGGTGTAGGTGGGGCTGCGGGAAGGAAGATGGATGGGATGCAGGATGCCGTTGCGATTATCGAGACGATCAAGACAATCTTGTCAATGGAGCCGAGAGAAGGGTTGATAAGCTGGGCGAGCTGTTTCTGTTAGTACATGGCTTGAGATGTTTGAGATGGGCAGGACATACAGCGCCACCAAAGGGGTTTGCCAGACTCGCCAACGCGGTTGCACCCACTCGCCCTCGTTCAGTGAACCACATATCTGAGTATCTTGTTGGCGCAGCAAGTACAAACGGCTGTGCAAAGCCAGTCAATATTTGGCCAAACATCACAACGCCAAAAATGCCACCTGAGGCGCGCGCGCCTGCATAGCGGATCCAGTTGCCAAACAGCAGTAGGCCAGAAGCCCAGAGAATGCTTTCTTTTGGGCTGCGGTGAAGAGTCCAAATGACAAAGGGACAAGAAACAACAAATGAGAATAAGAAGCCAGTAGAGAGCCAGTTGATCGCTGTTTCGGAGACCTCGAGGTATGCTGCTGCTGAAGTTGACACAGGAGCAAAAGTCAGCCACTATCATGGGTCAATATCCGTTCAGTCTGAGGAAATGTAGTTGTCCAACTTACATCCCAACTGACAATAATATTCAGTAGAACAAGTTGCCCAAGCCCAAGCCACCGTCTCTTGTAAACTTTGAAATGCGTGTGGCTGTACGTATGCTTCGGTTTTGGCCGACGTCTAGCATTTTGCGCAGCTGTATCTTCTTCCCCACCCCTTGCACGCGATGACGAACCCTCGGCATTCTCGTAGACGTCTTCTTCAACTTGCATTGCATTCTTGGTGCTACCTCCGTGGGTTTCCACAGGCGCTATGTCGTTCATCTTGACCCAAGATCCGTCAGATTTCATCGAGGAAGTTCTCAACGACTCAGAATATGGTTTTAGTGCCTAGCAGAGTTCACAGTGCGTATAAACCCTAAGTATGGCTTTGTGCTATATTGTAGTCCTGGTGGTCTGTTCCAAGCTCTTTCTCTGACGTCAATCTTCAGATATCCAAATCTTCAACAACGCGAAGCCTATTCAAATCTCAATAGAGCACCATCAGTAGCTGTGAGATTGTGAGAGATAACAGCAATGAGAGACGACTGGCCGTTGTTGCTGCATGTGCTTTGAACGTTTGCCATCTGATTAACCGGGCCGGAAAAGGAAAAGACCATCTGCGGGAACGGACCCACCTTCTCGTTTTGCGCTAGAGGTGCATTCGTATCTGCTTCTTACCCCAGCTTTCCAACAGGATTCGCTGCTTGCAACCAGGAACGGAGAAGATGCTGCACGGGATGAGGTCGCGTGTCGCATTGTTGGTGAGGGGCAGGAACTTTCGATTTGACGAATTCAAAAGTTATCGGTATACTACGCGAAAGCATGGCTGTGAAGGAAGAGCAGGGGACGAAGGAACAACTCAGGTACATGTCTAGAACAGATACTGGGCGCTGTTCTCTCAGCTTATCCGCCTGACGGTCATACTTATCGCTGTCGATAATTGGGACTCTATTTAGCTTACAGGTTGTCATCTCTTTGATATGCGTTTGCTTTGACAACGTCCGACATGCTGGTTCGAGTCGCCTTTTCGATTGTTCTTCTTCTTTTGAACGATACAGTTAGCACCGGTACAGATAAATACCGGTGTAAGCCTTTGAGCTGGGTTCGAACGGACAAGTTTTCACGTCGATAGAGATAAACAAGAAGATATCGATCACACTGGGATCGTGAGTTGTGGGCATGGTCATGATGGTTACTGTCACCACTTGTTAACCTGAACCGGTATGGCTCAGAGTTTGGGATACCTGCCTTCTTTGTCGTGATGTACGAGATATTCGAACGCGATCGGTACTGAGGAAGCGTCCCGCTATCTTGGTGTGTAATTTGCCAGCAAGCCGAGCTTCAGATATGCAACGAAAGCGGGGCTCTGGATCCCATTTTACTCATGGACTACGATGGGTCCCTCTCAGAAGATACAATTCTTGTATCTTTAGGGTGCAGGTACAGGTATGCTTGTGATAGCGATGTGCTGCTTTTCCAATCGACCCCAGCTTCGTCGTCTTCTTCTTCTTCTTCTTCTTAGTCTGCAAAACTAGGTTGCTCTCCTGGTCCTGTTCGCAGATTGTATCTATTTAGAGCAGAAATATCCTGGTTCTTAGTCGCAGAACTGTGAGCCGCTTTTTTGGCCGTTCTTTGTTGCTGGCTATATGGATCATGGTTGGCTATCCACAGGATGATGTGCCATTCTAGTGATTGCCTGTATCCCTTTTTATATGTTCATAGTATTGAAATCGCTGTTTGATCTGTTCTCGAAGGGTCCGCATGTGTTTAATTACATGGATGGAGCATCCACTATTCTTAGACAAGAGTAAGAATTCGGACGATGCTCGAAACCACGGTTTTAAGTATTGGAATTCCTGTCATGCACTCTGTCAGTAACTCGTCTGAGGCTGAAACTACAAAATTAGGAAACTTGAATAGGTTCGGTTGGTGAACCCTGAGCATATGACTGACATACATGCACCAGCACCTTACTTTTATCGTTTTCGGATGACAGTTATCGAGTATAAGCAGTGCTAGAATTTGTTGATAACGACCTCAAAGATGGTGCCTTCACCAATTTTGACACCTCTTTTAGTGAGTGAGAAATACTCCTTCTGGGATGAAACATTGTTATGGTGGTTCCGAGAATGCAGATGGACACATGATGTTCGCATTCAGCAGAAGGCAGTATTCAGGTTCGAGCGGCGAAATGGAAAGAGAGATACTGAAGTGCCTTGACTAATGCAGTCGCATCCAGCAGTAGGTGCAGGTGACTTCAGCCGCACTAATATGGTGTGGCTGCGCCACATATTATGTACGCAAGTCTGCTGTCGCTCGGAATCACACTTGGAGCAAACTGAGGCTAGTTTTGTAGGCTGCGAAAATAATGTGAACTAGGTCCGTTGATGCTACTGAATGTCTACTGCAGTACATAACTGCTTAATGCCCTTGCATGAGGACATCTTGTAAACTACTCGTCCACGATATTAGTAAATTTATGTTATCGACCACTCACACACCGCCCTTAAGGTAGTAGTCCAATGGATACCCGAGCCAATTGCATTGTTCAACGTCCACAAACCCACTGTTTGTACTCGGCCAGTCTAATAGCCTGACTTCGTCGCCAATCTTCTTGCCCCCGTCTACTTGGTTCCACTGGCCATGAGTTTTGACACCCTCAATCACCTTACCATAGCCTCTGGCCTCTAAGTATTTCAAATCAGGGTTGGGATCACCACTCCTCACGAACGATCCGAAGTAACTAGATACCAGTTGCACCGACCACAAGTCTTCTGACTCACGGATTGTACTCAAGGTGCCAAAAACCCAGGGCATATCAGCACCATGGAAACGGAAGTATGGGTTTTTCGGGTTGTTGTTTTTGGGTCCACCGAGGTTGTTAGGGTCATAACCATTAATTGTGCGTTCAAACTGGTAGTAATACGTCTTCTGAAAAGCCTTAGTCTGGGCACCGGCATAAACAGTTGCTTGGTCTACACAGCGGAAGGTCTTATCTGTTGCAATGCGCTGAGAGACGTTGAATGAGTCGAGAGTCAAGTTTCCAGTGTTTGTGAAGGGGAACAAATTTGAAGCGATGATCTTCTCGGCCCAAGTTGAGTCGATACCGAGGGCCATCTGGAGACCTTGAGTGTGATTGGCAATTGGTGTTGTTGGATATGTAGAAAATGATGCACCATCATCACGGATGATACCAAAGATGACGGGAATGTGTGCAGTGCTGCCGTTGCGACTAGAAAGTATAAGATTCGGCGTGTTGACGTATTTGCCGTCCTGCACAACGTAGCGAGCTACAGTTGAAGCACCCACGAGCGTAGTGGCAGGCACGTTCTCAAGACATGCAATCTGGCTCGAAAGATCAGTACCGTTACACCCAGCAGCGGCAAAGATCTGAGGTCCAGCGACGGCGTAAGACTGGTCGATGGTGTAGTATGTCGAGTAAGTCGTGCCATAATCACCCTTGAGGCCTAGCGTGACGCCTCCTCCAAGGTTCGACATTGAGACAGCACCTTGGTACTTGCCAATCGCTTTGGGTGAACCGAGCAGTGTGCGTACCGAGCCAGCACCAGCAGACTCTCCAGCAATGGTAATCTGTCTAGGGTCACCTCCAAATGCCGCAATATTTGCAATGACCCAGTCGAGTGCAGTGATCTGGTCCGCGATGCCAAAATTGCCCTTGATTTCGGTTCCAGGAATAGCCAAGAAGCCCAGCGTCGAAAGCCGGTAATTGATCGAAACAACCACGACATCTTCCTTGCTCACAAGATTGCCACCATCTGAGAGCGAATCTGATCCACTACCTCCTGTAAACCCACCGCCGTGGATCCAGAACATGACGGGACGGAGCTTCTGCTTCGAACCGGCTTTTGGGATGTAAGGCGTTTGCACATTCAAGAAAAGACAGTCTTCGCTGCCTGAGCCGCCTTGGGCACATTGTGGACCATATGTAGTTGCTTGGATGGTCTGTCCCTTCTTGGAGTATACTGAGGAGTACTTAAAGCGTTGAGGTGTGTCGGCGTAAGGAATACCAAGGAAACGGAATGATTTCTGGTTGCGATAACCAACGAAGGTATTGCCATTGGATGACAGTGAAATCTCACTTCCATTGACAGGTTTGGCACTTGACAAGCCATTGTTGGCAGATTGTGTGCAAAGGACTGGCAAATTCTTATTCGAATATCCGGATGTCGAAGCAAAATTCAATTGCTTGCTGACAGATACGATGCCGTTTTCGATATAATAGCCTTTGCCGGCGTCACTGTATTTTGCATAGCCCTGGTATGATAGTGCGTCTATGAAGTCTGATTGGTGCTGTTGTAGAGTGGACTTAGACAGAAGCCTCTCATTCAATGCCGTACAGGCTGCTGCTGCGCTCGATTGTGGGACCGCGTCGAGGATAAGAGCCCCGATATGGTTCCTGTCGTCTGAACCATTCAGGTTATTCTGATAGATGAGAGTGAGGGAAGACTTCGAATTTGATGTCGTTACTACACCTGTTGCTTCGACAGGCGAGCCAGAGGTAAGGTTGACGAAACCAGCTGCAACAGCGACGAAGACGGCGAGGACCGTCATCGTGATCAATTCACTAATTCTCTTCGAGTCTTTGACTGAGCTGCAGGAGAAAGGAGGTGCCTGAATCATTAGAAGTCAAGTACATGATCTTTTTTATACTGTGTCGGACACCCGGATGGCGATCCACATGGAACAAAAAGCCGTAGAACTAGCGGGTTCTAGGTTATACTCCACATGAGGCTATTGAAACAAGCCTTGCAAACATCCAGGTTCCCCGGATATTCACAGGAGGTTGTGGCTATACGGGGACATGAGCAGAATGCTCTGCATCTTGCGTCGAAGAACCGAATGCGCATACGCCATCTTTCTGCCAGTTTTCAGTCATCTCTATGTTCTTTGCACTCTTCAGCTAACGCCACCATGCAACAAGAACAATAGAAATGCGCAGGTTGAAGGATCCCGGTAAGAGTAAGGATTTCTGTGTTCATTCAGTTCTGAGCTCCACCTGCCGTTCCGAGGGTTGTCCCAATATTGCTCATGCAATTTAACCGTTTAGGCACCTTTGCCAGTGCATGGCGTAAAGCGAGATCGACGCTGCGAATAGCAATGAGTGGGAGCGATCCGGAAGATGGAGAGGAGGCAGCCGTACTCAGCTAAGGTGCATTGGTGACGGTATGCGAATAAGTGCGGAGAATTGCAGACCGACGGCCGTCGTTGTCTTCAGCCTACCAGTGGGTCGCCTTCAGAATCCTAGCACCAACCCCCTCCCTTCCGTCAGCAAGCCAAGCACTCCATTCTAAGACACTCTTCACGACAGAGCTACCTTCGGGCGCACCATTTCTTTGAGGTGTGGGACTATGGAAAAATTAGTTTGCCTAAGGAAATGGTATGCGAAGGCGGAAAATTGCGCATATCATCACATGGAGATGTATAAAGCGTGACAAAACGAACAAGGGTCGATGGAAAATTGAAGAACTTCCTGTCCTTGTGCCAAAACGTAGCTCTTGGTTTGACTGTGCAAAAGAATGGAAGTCGGACTTGTTCGGGTTTGGCAGGCGTCATCGTACAGCATATCAGGTACGCGAGGATAAGGTTAAGAGTCGACCTTATACGTCTCATTTCTTCTTTGCTACTCGAATCCATTGCGCATCTCCATCGACTTGCAAGATGCGGTTCATCGCCTACTTCCTGGCCTTCGCGGTCTCGGCCGTGCTTGGACAGATTGCTGTCCCTCCTAGTACATGGAACTACACATACCCATGGCCTGTCAAATATCATAACCTCACGTCACAGCGATCGAACCTGTCAATGGCCTACATGGATGTCGCTCCTACTAGCTACACAACGAACAGAACCATCGTCTTGCTTCATGGGAAGAATTTTTGCGGTGCAACATGGGAAGACACAGTCCATCGCTTAACCGCACGCGGATACCGAGTGATCGTCCCGGACCAAATTGGCTTCTGCAAGTCCTCCAAGCCTCCAGAATACCAATTCTCTTTGCAGCAGTTGGCATTCAATACAAATTCTCTACTCCAGTCGCTCGGCATTGCACAGGTTAGGGTCTTGGGTCACAGCATGGGGGGCATGTTGGCGACTCGATTCGCTTTGATGTATCCCAATACTACTTCGCACCTTATCCTGACCAACCCTATCGGGCTGGAAGACTGGAAAGCGCTTGGTGTCCCATGGCGGTCGATCGATCTCCTATATCGAGACGAGCTGAAGACGAACTACACATCAATCCGCAATTATCAGCAAGCCACCTATTACGTTAACACCTGGAGGCCTGAGTATGATATCTGGGTCAACATGCTCGTATCTCTGTACAACCTACCTGGTGGAAACACTACTTTTGCATATAATATGGCGCTTACGACTGATGCGGTGTTGACACAGCCGGTTACCTATGAGTTCGGGCTGATCAAGGCGAAGACTTTGCTGTTGATTGGTACAAAGGACAATACTGCGATTGGGAAGGCGTGGAGCCCACCCGATGTACAGGTTAAGTTGGGCAACTATTCGGTTCTAGGAAAAGAAACTGCGGCGAAGATCGCGGGCTCGGTGTTGGTAGAATTCTCAGATTTGGGGCACAGCCCGCATGTTCAGGATAGCGAAAGATATCACCAGGCACTTTTTGAATGGTTAGACAGGGTGGACTGAATAGCCAATGAAGCCTTGGGTGGTGCGCTCAGGTCTATATATCTATAAGTGTTGAAACCAATGACATCAAAGGTGTATCGGGCCGATATCTGATGTCCCTTGATTTGATTTGATTTGATTTATATTTAACGTCCTATCTGAGTCCTAGACTATTGAAGACGAGAAACGCAAATTGCATCTCTGGTAATAAGGGGGGGGGATGTCAAATGAGGGTGGTTTCTATAGTAGTACAAGAGATGATGTGGGTTGAGACCCAAAGGCCGATGCAGTGCAAGCAGAGCAAGCAAAGCAAAAGGC
>JALRMI010000317.1:0-34721 GCA_026120165.1 Leptosphaerulina australis
CCGCTTCTTTACCAGGATCAATTCTCAGCACGCTGAGCAGATCCCCTGTAAACAGTATATCTTGCCGATCTGTGGTAGTACAACCACTGATCAGTGTTGATACGGCAAAGGTATCAAAAGGGGGTGAATCAACATGGAAGAAGTAGTTAGTCAATATTGCTGTTGTTGTTAATACAAAAAGTGATACCACAATCTGTCCCAATGTTGATTGGTATAAATACCTTCTCAACAGTTATGGTAATTTACTCGGAAGATTTCACGCTACCCCAGCGACCACGCCGCGCCTCCAAGATTGTACCGTAGATCTGACAAACACCGCATACCGCTACTCACTCTGTATATACGAAGTTCTTCATATCAGATACGAGTACTTTCTTGCAACTGCTACGTTCAAGGCGTCTTGGAACCGTTCAGAGTCAAACATTCGCAGCCTATATGTCATTCTATCAATTGTGCCATAAAAAACAAAGAACGCCAGTTGTGACCCGGCCTCTGCTCATTAGAATACAGGTGCTATGGTGCATGATAGTCCCTAATTCACTCACTGCAATTCTTTCGAACATGAACGTGACAAACGTCTATATTTGTAGAGGTACGCTCTGTCCACAAAGAAAAAGCAAGTGTGCTGTACAATGCCTTGATATTTCTCGCTGAATGGATTGTTCATCGTGGTCTTGCTAAAGCTATCGAACCTTGAGACTCTGTACGGTTATGTGTGTATGGCGACGATAGTTGCATTGCGTGATGAATCTGCGCGTAATGGCGTTGGCGAAAACATGGCTTTCCCTAGTCAACAGAGATGATGAGTGCGTGCAGGTCAAGTAGGGTCGTCGTTTCGGTAGACTTGATCCTGAAAATTAGACAACTCTTTCTACCGTCTATACTCTCCAGTATCGTGTTCATAATTTCTAATACTCTGTCACTCATGACTTTGTCGTAGGGTCTTATCGTCTATAATTCATTTCATGCCGCTGGTTATAAGAGAGGATTGCCAACATAGGCAGGTCGATGTCAGTACTAGATCCTCATCATGTGCCGCGAGTAATTTGATCTTGAACAAGCGTCATACATCAATCGGGCCGAATGCGTCTCTAGGACTTGTTACTCTGAGAGCACTCTCCTAAGAATATCCCCTTTCACACAAAGTCGTTGCCTCCGAACCCACCAAATGGATTTGGTGGTCCGCCAAAGCCCCCTCCACCAGGGAACCTGGGACCACCGCTACCACGGCCATCCCTAGGCGCATCCCCCGGTCCTATGGGATCGTATCTTGCGCCTGGAGGTGCCATGGGATCATACCCACCTTGCCCACCTTGCCCACGGAACAGCGGGTCGTCGAATGTGGGGTGCATACCTCCGCCCAATCCACCACCAGGCCGTGGTACGCCGGGTCCTAGGTGTGGGCGGAGAGGATCGTTCGGCCCAAGGCCCTGCGGATAGAGATCGTCATGGCCTATTCCTACCGGGTAGCGTTCATCTCGTAGCCCGCCACGTGCTGGTCTATTGACCTCGTACTCATCCTCGAAACCCGGTATGGGTTCTGGCAACGGCCTGCTTGGATGTCGTGGTGCAGCCAAGGGGTCATTCGAGGGGTGAGGTCGTGCAGGCTCAGGTTCCTCGGGATTACGTGGGTTCGGCGGGTCCGTGGGTCGAGGAG
The DNA here is from genome assembly GCA_026120165.1 of Leptosphaerulina australis. Lineage (NCBI taxonomy): Eukaryota > Fungi > Ascomycota > Dothideomycetes > Pleosporales > Didymellaceae > Leptosphaerulina > Leptosphaerulina australis. The sequence goes on from JALRMI010000317.1 coordinate 1,658, forward strand.
TAGAGCTATCGTCTCGTGTCGGGGCATCCTTTTTGGTGGAAGCGGTGTCTTCTTCGTAACCAGCTTTTTGCAAGCTAGGGGCTAGTTTCTGAATAACCTTCATCTTGAGCATTGCGCCGAGGTCATTCAGGCGTCCTGAAGAGATGAAGATATCCACCAGTTTTTTCGCCGCATCTTCTGTAGACGTGTCTTCGGATATGCTGAGGGGCAACATCGACTCGGAGAGGTACTCTTTCGTCGTGACATCAAAGTACTTTGGCTTGTCATCACCAGTGGCGATAGCAGAGACAGCTGTTTGGCTTCCCAGCTTGTGAACGTTGATGTGGAAGTCCATTGCTGATTGTGCGTGCTTGTAGTGGAAAGCGTAGAGGGTTGAAGCATTCCATGTCGTAGGCAGCGGGGCTGGATTCTCGGCGTCTGCATATGATTCTATGAGTGTCTGAGCATGAAGACTGGAGACAAAGTAAATAGGTCGCTGAACTGTCGCTGGAGTATCGCCAGAGCATCGCTGGAACGTTGTTGAAGTTGCCACTTTGTGTACTCACCTATTATCTGATTTTCGCCTGTTTTTACCAGCCTGAACCCCACCGCGAGCATGCCTGCATGTACTGCGAGTGCGATGGCTTCGGTGCCATTCTTAAGTTCTGCATTCTCCCCCCTTGGCAGTGCGGTTGCCATGAATAGAGAAAGAGACCCCGCGCTGAGCGGATTGCCTGTCGTTCTTTCCTGGACCATGATGTAGTTCTGCGTGTTCGAATGGACTCAAGTGTTTCTGCGAATGGACCCAAGTGTTTCTGAGAAGTATTTAAAAGGTAAAAGGCATGGTGAGAGGGGAATACATGTAGTCGAGGAAGGCAGCAGCAGGATCTCGATACCACGATTTGTGTGCCAATGTTCAACGATCGTTCAATGAGGTCAGAGGCGGGGTTACGGAACGGGAGCAGGGTGCACCCTGCATGTGGGGAGCTTCGGGATCCCTTAGGGTGCAGTTTGACAGTCAACGGCGATCAATGTACTGAGCTGGTCGGATACGCAGTGTAATATCGAATCACGTCATGGCTAATGAGCACAGAAGTTTCAACTTGCTCTAAAACTACTTTTATGGTGCACCTACGATAAGTGCGCTGCAGGATCATGACATCACTGGTTTTACCAAGACGCAAGTGCAGTGATGGGTCGCACCAAGATGTAATTAGGGAAGTATATAGGCGAATGGTGCTCGAGCCTTGGGGAATAATGTGGTTTGGTCAACGCCAGTGGCCATGCAAGAACAGAATAAAAGAGAAAAGCAAGCATACTCTCAAAGGTAGCTAAGCCGTTGCGACACCTAGTCAGCGTAATCCTGCATGCTACTTGATGTGAGTTCACTCGGTTCGAGAAGCCTGCAGCAGTTAGCGTCACGCCTGTGATCCAGCAATGCAGCAACTTACGAATATTGCTTGTACAGCGTCCCCTCGCCTCCTTTCTCCAAATCGATATTGAAGACGTAGTAGTTTCCTTCACTGGTGACCACCATGATCTGCGGTCCATTGTTGCTGAGTGCAACTACGGTCTTGATGGGTCCAGCAGAAGCACTATTGGGCGACTTTGGTACCTTCACCCACGCAAAATCACGCGAAGGTTCCCAGATTTCAGCCACTGCGCTCGGCAGATAGCCTCCAACCGTCGCAGCAAACGATTTGCCCACAGTCTGTGATGTTCGACGTATCATGCTGGCAAACGTTGGATTTAAGGACTTGCGCTCTGGGGTTGCGATGTCCCCAACGCTGTCCCCAAACTCATCTGGGACCTCCTCACTTGCACGGCTGCTGCTGCGCCCGCGAGATCCTGATAGTGGTCTGGTAGGACCAGAAGAAATACTGTTGCTCCGGCTTGTATTCGGTGTACCGAGACGGAAAATGTGGACTGTCTCTGTTGCTGACGATACGCTCAGTAATGTGGAAGTTGAGTTGAATGACATGCTGTATATTCTGGCTGGAATGGATCCTCTTCTGAACTGATACAGTTTCTGTGCATCAGGGATAGAAAAGACACGGATGATGGTACCCTTCTCGGACGCTGTTGCTAATAAGGTCCCGTCGTTGTTCAACGCAATACACGACAGTGGAGAATTGTGTGCCTCTATTACATTGACTGCCTCCATCTTTGTAGCGTCGTATATGAGGACTTCGCCACTGGTGGGTGCGACATGATCTGACTTGGGTGGCGCATGAGAGGGTGGTTGGAAGGTAGTTGGCGCGGCTTTTGTAGGGAGAGGATATACGAGATAGTTGTTCTCTGAGGATGCAGAAAGGGCACAAATCGCTGCACATGTCAGCTTCAAGCGTTTGATTCTTGGGTGCTTCACATACCATTGGGATTGGGCGATGTCTTCTCGGTCTTCAACATCTGCATGTTACTGATATCATAGATGTAGAGTTCAGACTCGAGCACCACCACCAGCCGTTTCCTGTTCAGTCGCATTGCTAGTATTGCAGTACGGAAGGTCATCTCGCAGATGGTGGAATGTCTCTGTAGATAGATCAGCAATACGAACAGCATCAGAAGCACCAATAGAACACACCTTTGTGTTTTGTATACGGAGTACTCGTGGAGATAGAGTGAGGGCAACCAGAGAGGTTGAGAAGAGCATCTCGAGGCTAGATACATCACCCTCGCGAGACTCAGATTGTTTGTTGAACGGATCGGTGGTGTATACGCGGTAGCCATTAGTGGTACCTGCCAGCATTGTCAGGGCTACACTTCAGACGATTATCTTGTCGCATACCAACGCCGAGGTGACTATGGTCCTGGTTGAACGTTACAAAGTTCATCGACGCCATGATGTCCCGTTATATTACAAGTACTGGACGATGTCTGTCAATAGCTACAGAGCTCGGGCCGCAGTCAAAGTTGAAGTTTGTGCGCTATGGGCGACAGCAGGTAGGAGCGGTAACAGGCTGGGAGAGGTAAGTTAGTGAGAGCGACATGTGTACGTTTGCGCAATCATCCGGCAGCCTTGGAGGCAATCGTCTTGCGAGTGATGCAGGATCGCCGACGCAGCGCGTGTAGCGCAGGGATTAGCTCTTAGCCCCGCCATTAGCCACACCTTAAGGTTGTGGCTGTGACAGCCAAAAATTACTGATCAGTTTGGTGGAAGTGACACATGCATGGCAAGAATGTCCGCAAACCCAAAGTTGAAACCTCAGAAGGGCGCGATAAAGCGCAAAGGTCATCTCCGTTCGAAAGTCGAGAAGCGGGACGACGACATCATACATGTGAGAAGCTTTGCCAGAATCTCATCATCACAATTTACTAAGGTCTTGTTTGACGATGTATTCAGACGAACGACAGCAGTATCGTATCAAAGCGATGTGTTTCGAAATTGTATCTCAGCGACGAGCCGGATTACTATGAGCCATTCGCCCCTAAATATGTTCGTCGAAACCCTCTTATCAATCGCGGGTATTGGCTACGTATGCATGGCATCGAGCAAGTTGTTAAACGCCATCTCGAAGAAGAAGATGGTAAGAAGAAGGTAGTTGTGAATCTGGGATGTGGATAGTGAGTAAGAAGTCTGCTAACAACACGACCTAATCGAGCACTGACTGCAGCAGTGACCCGTTGCCCTTTCAGCTCTGGCATCGATATGCATCGCTCACTGAGAAAGCAACGTTTGTCGATGTGGACTACCCCCAGTTGATCGAGAAGAAGAAAGATGTGTTGTTCACCAAAAGCCTTCTTCGAGACGCGCTACTGAAAACAGGGCTGCGCTCAACCAGTTCGCCAGTTCAGGTTCGAAGTGACCAGTACATGGCTATAGGGTGCGATCTCAGAGATCTCCAACTGCTTGAACATACTTTGCGGGCTGAGTTGGACCTAACGAACTCTTCTATCTTATTTGTTGCAGAAGTGAGCGTTACCTATATGCCACTGACAGATGCCAACAAGCTCATACAGTGGGCGAATACCTTCGAAAATTGTAAGCAGCATTACTGCGTCACTCAAACACTTCTGACCCTTCACAGCTCGATTCTGCGTGCTGGAACAATATCTTCCACAAGGGCCAGACCATCCCTTTGCACATACCATGTTAACACACTTTGACAAGCTACATGCATCGATCAATTCAGTGAAACGATATCAAACATTGGCCCAACAGTCTTCAAGATTCCTCGATGCAGGCTGGCCCTCGCTAGAGCTGGCTCGTAATTTGTGGGATCTATGGTCTGACGACTCCTTCACGCCACAAGCCCTTCGAAAGAGAATAGATGCAATTGAACCATTTGATGAATGGGAAGAATTTGCCCTATTTGGCGGCCACTACTTCCTACTAGTTGCATCGAATAAAAAAGCAGAAGCCACTGCTCCGCCAGGGGTCAGTGAAAATTCAATGGATGCAGACAACAATTCAAATCCTGAACCAACATCAATCTCGTTGCAGTCCTGGAAACCACCAGTGGAGTCCGCATGGACGCCACGGCGCTTCCCTGCAGCTTTCTCTCTTGGGGAGGATTCTGTTGCCGTTCACGGCGGACAGGGACCGCAAAACCGCTTGTCAAGCATCAGTGCACTGAGTCGCGGCAGTGTGGATTACCGAATCCAGTCTGAATCTACACTGCAGCCTGCAGCGCGCATGTGTCACACAATCACATCGATGAACAGGACTAGTGCATTATTGGTCGGCGGCCGAGCTTCTCCCACTCAAGCTCTGGCAGATTGTTGGCTGATGGATCATGGCAAGTGGTCTGCAATAGACGACATACCTTCTTCACGATACAGACATTCTGCAGTTGCAGTGAATGTGTCGTACGATATGTCTCAAAACATGGGCGTTTTGGTATTTGGCGGAAAGCGCAGTGACGGCATGGTGTTGAATGATTGGTATCTCTGGACGCCTGACAACGGCTGGCACAGTATTCACGTTGACGGTCCGCGTCCGCCAGCACGCTTCGGTGCCGCAATATCTGCGATAGGCGCGGCACAGTCTGCACAGACTCGCGGGCTACTCATTGGAGGCATTGGCCTCTGCGGCACAGTCCTAGATGACGTCTGGGAGTGGTCCTTTTCAGGCACAGCACAACCATCACTAAATTTCCGAGACATGACCAACAAGATCCACAGCAGCTTGTCCAACTCTACTTACGCACGGATCGGTGCCACTCTAGTGCCATGGGGAGATGCTCTGCTCCTCATAGGAGGTGTTTCAAGGCTAGGGATCGTCAGTTTGACTGAAGAGTTTATGCTATTGACGCACAGTGAAACAGGAATTACTGTTGAGGACCTTAAGGTCCATTTGCCTGGGTACTGGCCATTACTTGTCGGTGCAGGCATAGTCGCGGCGTCTCGAAACGAGATCGTAGTGACGGGTGGTGGCGCAGTTTGTTTCTCTATGGGCTCTTTCTGGAACGAGTATCACCTTACAATTACACCTCCAGGAACCCAGGAGGCTAAAAAATGGTGCGTACTACCCCTACAGGCAGATCTTAACGCGCCAGCGAACCCAGCCTCCATCCAGCAAAATGATTGCAAAACACAATCGAAGAAAGAAGGCAAGAACACGAAAAATTCAAAGCCTAAAGACATTCCCAGAGTTCAGCTACATACTCAAGAAGACTTCGCTGCCTTGGTCGAAAAATCCCAGCCAGCCATCATAACTGGCCTCAACATTGGTCCCTGCACCGAGCTATGGACCCTCGATTACTTGCAAGAGAAACTGGGTGCAGACCGCGAGCTCGTAGTTCATGAATGCACATCTTCAGTGATGACATTTGGCACCAAGAACTTCGCCTACGTCAAACGTAGCATCTCCTCCTTCTTCGCCAGCATTAGTAGTGGTGCGCCATCCTACCTGCGCGCCACCTCCAGTACGCAGCCTAACAAGCTGCCCACAAAGCTAGAGGACGACTTCCCTAGCATCGCTTCTGACTTCCATATCCCACCACTCTGTCGCTCTGTTATCAGCTCTTCGACATACCACAGCAGTCCCCTGCGCATCAGCGGCCCCGTAAGCTTATGGCTACACTATGACGTACACCCCAACATCCTCTCTCAAATTCACGGCACCAAAACACTGACCCTCTATCCTCCCTCCGACGTCATACACCTTGCCTACCCACCGGGTGCCTCTTCATCGTCTCTTCCTCTTACTTCCCTCTCACGCAATCCCAAACTGCATCCGCACACCGCCTCCCTGGCACCGGGTGATATTCTGTTTATACCGCCGATGTGGAGCCACACTGCGACGCCAAATGAGGGAGTTAGTATTGCGGTGAATGTGTTCTGGAAAGGGTTTGAAAATGACATGTATGCAGCGGGAAGGGATGTATATGGAAATCGAGATCTGAAAGGGTATGAGAATGGAAGGAGAGATGTAGAAAAGATTGTCAGGGGCTTCAGGGGTGTGCCAAATGATGTTAGTGGGTTCTACCTGCAGAGGCTTGCAGCTGAGGTGGTTGAGAATGGGAGGAGGCAGAGTGAAAAGACGAGTGAGAAGGTAAAGAATGAGGAAGGTACCTAGTAATCATGGTCGAGACCGGTTTTAGATGGCAGAGCATGAGATTCGTATGAATCTCTATCATGTAACAGGCTTCAGCATCCCGCCTTTCTACTTAGCACCCACATTGATGGGTTCAGCAACATAGGAGTCTGTCCGGACACCAAAATCTACTGCAGAAGGAACTCAAGAATATGGCAATTGCAAAAACGGTATCCAGGACAACAACTCACCAGAGCTCTGTTTGTATAGCAAAGAGAATTGAGTATGACAGCGCTTACGACTTTTCCGCTTTGGGGCGTAACAATGAAGCAAACGAATCCCGTGTATTACAGCATCGCATTCCATCACATCTAGCCTTAGCATACTAACAGTAATCGCAACCATCGTCGGCACGAAAGGTTCAGCGCTTAGTGAATCAATCTCAATATGATGTAGAGATTGTCTTTAAAATACAAAGGTGCTAGACTGCTAGCAATCCTGAAATTGGACGAATTGATTAAGAAATATCCAGCCAACGATACCTTAATCATAGCCAATATGCCCAAGGTAGCGGTGTAGCTTAGTATGCCAGAAAACGAATGCTTAATCGATGACCTATTACCCTTCTTTCAGCAATAGAAGATCACCAAAAGTCAATCACTGAGTTCACCCAATGCATCACAGCTTGCAAGACCAATCCATTTCCTGCTATGCAGTATCTCCGCTTTGCCATTCTATTGCCATTTGTATTGACTGGTTCATATTCGTCTCCAGCACTAAACCGCGTACAGTTTGCCTCAGCAACCTCACCTCCTGCAATTATCATACATACACCGATTCATGTGAAGAGCGCGAGCGGGGATACGAACGAGCTTGTGGTAACCGACTGTAGTCACTCAGGCAGAGCTTGCTCTGGCGAACTTAGAACGTGAAGACTATGATTAAGAGCGATATCTCGAATACTAGACTGAACATCCCAGCAATCCAACTCTTCCACGACATCCACACCAATATACGCAAGGCTTGTTTGCATCTCAGGACAATATAGTATCCCACCTGAGCGACCAAACCTGTGTACAAGCTGTGCTGAATATCTCGATTTCTCCAAGTATCGTGGTTAATATAGGGGCATTTGATTAATTGGAACAAACACAAGATCTGGCTTCATGTTTTACCTATGAGCGGTTGTTTGTGTGCTTGCCAGGCTCCTCCTCGCTTGGGTCAAGTAAACCTTCGATTATGTAGTCGTGCCACGATCGATTGATGGATACACAGCGGAGAAAGTGACGGTCCTAACAGACAGTCTAAAGTTCAAGATCGAGAAATCCAAAATACGAAGAACAATCAATTTGAGTGTTCGCAGGATGGATTGTGAGAATTTCTACGCATTCTGTTAACTGCAAGCTAACAGCTTTGTGGGCGAGAACTTGCTAAAGTCCCCATAGTACGCATTCCACAACCTTGTGTAGTACCAGTTTTGAGTGTTGATCAATCAAGCGCCCTGTGTAGGGTCGTGAGCTTTGTCAATGTAGAAGTACATTGCCGCACTTCGAAAGAGGCGCTGATTTGCATGAATAAGTTAAACAGCGACACACAGTATATATGGGAGGTACCTGAATGTCATTAGTGCGTGAAATTGAAACGGTGGGTATTGTAGGATGAAAGCTGAGGCGACCAGGCGATTTTGGCTCATGGCTGAAGCGTCGCCTGCAGCAGGAACACAAGCACATGCCTACGTCATCGCTACACTCAACACCAAAACAAGCGTCACGAAAGCATTCACTTCCGAAAATAAGCATGCGCCAACACGAAATCATCTCTGCTCATACCTCTGTCAACGTACTGAATCTTATTACCTATCACTAACAACACATCTGATTAAATACAATGTCACTGTCTTCTCTACTCTCTTTGATACCTCTCCCTATCGCCTCCCTCCTTGCAATCCCTATGTTATCTTCCTGGTCCACATCACTAAACCTTATATTCCTCTCTTTGACCTGGACTACCCTCGCTGCTTCCTACTCGCCACTACAACTCGAGCTCTTCGGCCCGCTCACCATTCGCTTAACACTCTACATATTCCCATCCCTCATCTTCTTGCTCTTTGATATCGGTGTGCCCAGCTTGGCAGTTGAGTTCAAAGCCCAAGGAGTATGGGGAATACCGACCAAAAACAAGGGCGGGAAAGCCAAAGTCAGGAGGGTGGTCGCATGGAGTGTAGCGAATGTGGTGCTTTGTGTTGTGCTGCAAGCTGCAATTGAATTCTTGGTTACTGATGTCTTGCGGATGAAGAGTCTTCTCATGATCAAGGGGAGTCGGTGGGGGTTAAATCATTTGCCAACCCCATGGGCAATGGTTAAGCATACGCTTGTCGGAGTGCTGTCTCGGAATGTAAGTATCAAAATAATACTTGTATGTGAGCTTTGTTGAGGGCGAAGTATTGACGCAACGAAATAGGTCCTTCAGTACTACATGCACATGCATCTGCTACACTCGCCAAGCGGTGGCAGACTAGCGAATTGGCATGTACAGTGGCACCACAGTATCCGAATTCCGTATTCTTTTGTTGCCAATTACGACCACCCCATATGTCATATCCTCCATCGCTGGTTGCCGCTGTACATACCTGCTATTGCGCTCCGGATGCATATTTTGACCTACCTTCTCTTAGTCGCTTTCTTCAGTCTGGAGGAAACATTTGTCTACTCGGGCTACAATATCCTTCCATCAACTATCATGATTCGTGGTATGGCGCGCCGCATGGATGCGCACATGCTTAGTGAAGGCGACGGAAATTATGGGTCGATTGGAGTGCTAGACTGGTGTCACGGGACAACCCTCGGGAAGGATGTTGTGGAAGACCTGAAGGCGGAGATAAAGAAGCACAACATGGAAGAGAAGACAGGAAGGGCTACCCATGGGACAGAAGAAGCAGCTGATGGTATTACAGATAAGTTCAAATCAAAGGTCAAGAAGGGCAGGGGCAGGAGGTGAATAGCAGATGGAGGCATGAGAGAGGGTGGTCTGGGATTGAGGTTATGTTGGCACGATACGAGGTTGTGGGGAAGTGGGCCTGGAGCTTCGCTTGTCATCTTGGTGCTCATTGATACCCTTTCAATCAACGGTCGTGTTCGTCAAATTGATTTTTGGAAATATGCTCGGCGCAGCTTGGTACAACGGTCGGGCGCACTCGAACAATTAACGTGAGATTCTATTTCGCCATCAGTATCAAGTTCCGTCCATTGTTGCTCCATGTAACGCCGAAGAGATGACATCACGATTGCCAAAGCCATCTGTTCACTTTCGGATCGGTTCGTATTCGCTTGCTTGTGTCAAGTCTTATATAGAATGCAAACGTTGCCTTCATGAAAAGAAGTTGGTAGCCGTGCCGCCGCTGGATTAATTCCTGCTGTTACGGCTGCAGCACCCGAGGTCATCTTTCATCCCATGCACTGAACGCCAAATCCCGTCTTGACCCAACGCTTAGAACTGCATCTGGTGTGGCCTGTCTGAGGTGCGGAGGCTGAAGCTGGAGGCAAGGTAGTCAACGAGGTGGGCCTCCTTCTTGATGTTGGCCAGGAGGGCCTTGTCGATGGCCTTCTGGTCCTCAACGCGGTCCTTGGAGGTCTCCTTCTTCTGTTCTATCTGTTAGTGCTATTCGTTTCAGGCGCCATAGAAATTGCGTACCTCGGGCTTCTCGCCCTGCTTGAAGAAAGCAGTCTCGCCAGGCTTGTGAGCGGCCTTGTCCTTGGTGAAGTAACCATCCTCGCTGGCCTTCTTCAGGACACCCTCATCGATACCGTTGATGTCGACGGTGGTCGAGGTAGCAATAACATAACGAGCGTTTACTCGTCGCAGAGGAACGCCGTTAACTTTGAAGGGACCGGTGACAAGGAGAACACCCTGGGGCAGGTGCTTGAGGAGAACGACACGCTTGCCACGGAAACGACCAGCGAGGAGGATGACGACGGTACCGGGCTGGAGGGAGGCACGGGGCTTTGCAGGGCGAGCAGTCTTGCGGGCCTTGATTCGAAGTTAGCGAAGGTCCATTGTATGCGGCTCCCAGCATGCACATCGTCCGCTCTCGCTACACGCAGTCGCAGAGCTATTGCTGCTGCAATGCGCCCGCATCCTCCTCTTTCTGTTCCTTCCATGCTGGCGCATCTGATTACGTACCTTCTTGGGGACGGCGACGTCCTCAGCAGGGTAGTACTTGCTGGCCTTCTGCGAGTGGTGCGGTATCGACCTCTCGCCCTTGGAGAACTTCTGGGTCGTGGGTTTGGTGTCCGCCATTTCGAATTGCTGGTGTCGTTAGTGAGCCCTGGGGAGTTGTTCGGTTGACGAGATTCAATGGTATTTCGCAATGTGCGGCGCACTGGCCACCCTTGGCGCACTGGAGCGACTGCCATACTAGCGTCGCTCTCTCCGATAAGTTTCTCCGCGCCGAAAGACCTCGAGGGTTGAAACTAGGAAATTGAGCGATGTATGAAATACTTTGTTGTAAGTTGACAGAACTTGGCTTGCACTGTGATGAATGGTTTGACATACTCGTCTCTCTCATCCTGCACATAACCTGTGTTGCATTCATGACCCAAGCCACAAGCCATGAACATTAACGGGCATAGCATGATGATCTCTACACTTGTAATCAGCAGATACAAACCATCTTTAAGGTGATTCGCGTCATTTATGCTGAGCATAAGGAGAACACTTGTAAAGAGCAAGTACAGCGTGATGACCTCCCTCCAATACGGACGCAACTACTATACTGGATCAAAGTCAACGTTATAAATTTCACCAAATTCTTCACAGCGTGGCGTGTTGTTAGCGTAATTCACTGCATTGTCTGAATGTCAGAGTGCTCTTCCACAAGCAATCGTGCACTGATCCTGCGGTGAATTTGCTGCTTCCCCGTCGATTACCTCATCTTGCTTGGTCCGTGCCTTCTCCGCTATGGTCTCGTTGCCGCATTGCTAACAGGCAGCTTCAAGCCAACAACCCCAGCATCTTTTGCCTCCAACTACAGATATACAAACATGTCAATCCAGCCGCTAATCACCTTTAAGGCTGGCAAGTGCGAGATCACTGTAGGCACCACAAATAACTACAGCTACGTATTAGCTAACATGAGTAGGCCAGAGACGGCAACAAGCAATCGGTCAAGCCTGTCCGCACGCAAGGCTACGTTTACCTCTACCAAGGCGAAGATGGTTTGTTTTGCACATCAGTGTCTCTATTCTTTACTCACATAGCTCAGAATTCGTTCATTTCTGCTGGCGACCCCGCAATAAGTCCCTCGACGAATCCGAGCTTGATCTTATCATGATCCCTGGTGATGGCTCATTCTCTCCATATACCGGGAAGGATGCTGCTGAAGACTCAGAATCAGTCAAATCACCTACCGATGGCCGTGTCTTCGTCCTCAAATTCAACTCAAGCTCACAGCGTTACCTTTTCTGGTTACAGTCGAAGTCACAGCACCCACAGGGTGATGCAAGCTGGTTCAGCGAGCGTGATTTGAAGATTGGACAGATAGTCGACCTACTTCTGCATGGCGAGGAGATTGACGTCCAAGCAGAGCTTGCTAGCATCCCGAACCCACCTGCTACAGGTGACGATGATGAGACCATGGAGGATGTAGAACACGAGCCATCCAGTCGAAATCGCCACAGCAGCACAGGGGGTGCTGGTCCTGGGGCTACAGGAGGCGATATTCGGGATGAAGGCGAGGAGTCCCGTGAAGGTGGTGCTGATGGGGGCCGAGCGTAGGTTCAAAGCATTTATTGTGGTTATATCGCAATCGGCGTCGTGGCGCAGTCAACATCACCGGTACTGTTCTAGCAGTGGCGGAAGACATTGGCGAGGAAAACACTAGAGATTCAAAGGACCGATTATTACGGTGAGGCGTTTGGGAGCACACATGTCCTCACGACATGACAGCACTGGCTGCTCATATGTAACACTAAACAGAATATGCTTTCCGTACTATGTCTTCCTTCCGCCACGACGATCGATTGCTGCTCTCTCGCACTATCTAATTGTACTTTGCTAACATGTTAGCAGAGCGGGCTCAGGCGATGTCTCATCCATCGTTCAAAATTTCATGGACTCGCTCAAGGGCGATAATCTTGGCGCCGGCAGCGGATCACAACAAATCAGCGGTGCATCATTCACAACGCTACTCGACCTACTATGGCCTTCCCATACCATCCCAACGATCGAAAGCGCATCCGACGAACTCATTGATGCGCTTTGCGCACAGCTACCCACAACTCCGTTCTTGCTCGAAGCTGAAGTTGAAGACATTGATCAGATTGACCCCAATTCTGAGACAGCACAGATGGCCATGCAGACATTGGACCAGGATTCCAAGAGGGACGTGTTGAAGCGGATACTTCGTGCACCTCAACTTCGTGCTGCGTTAGGCAGTTTGACAGAGGCGCTGAAGACCGGCGCGCTACCTACCGTCAGTCAGGCGTTGAACATTGACGTTGAGAACGGCGGGTATATGAGGGGTGGTGCCATGCCACTTGGTGGCAGTGATGCAGTCAAAGTGTTTTTGGAAGGAGTTAAGAAGACGGTGGAGAACGAGAAGAGCGATAATGAGATGGACGAGTCATGAGCAACTTCGACATTTGGCTCGTAAAGAGGATAACGCGACTCATACGACAAGCGATGTGTTCTGACTCCGACTAATAAACTAGACACTTCCTTCCGCAGGTTCATAATAATGCAACCCATGAGCAAACGCCAGAACGAAAGCCTCAGATCAATCAAAAGTTGTATTGGTGATCTGTATGCAAACGGTCTTTACAGTTGTCATTATCAGTATGTCTACCACCCCTCTACCTTATTGCATGGTTCCACTATCATTCTCGCATTCACCTCACTTCACTTCGTTGGCGCACAGTCTTGACTATCCAATTCCTCAATCCAAGTCTCGCACACTCTCTTTTCTCCTCCGCCAGTTTGTCGAGATATAAGTCGAAATCTAGAATCAATATGTGCAACAAACTATTCCAAACCCACGCCTGTGGGCATTCAAAAAGCATTTGCACAACACCTTGTCCCCACGCTCTGCGTTCCGCTCAACGACTCACGCATATTGACACAGTCCAAGAGAAGCATCTCCTCCGGTCCAACTCAACAGTATCCTCAATCACCTCAGCTGCACACGAGCACTCTGCGGCTAACTTCTCATATCCACAAACACACTCACCCCTGCGCTCTATCGCACCTTCAGCACCTACAAGCCCGACACATGCCCCAGCTTTTCGTTTCATAGCCCCAAGGTCAGCATCACCTACTTCCTCAGATTTGCCTGTGAGCCTGTCCTTCCAGTCGCAAGGTGACCGGGCAGGCTCACCGCTATCGGTTGAGGACCCAAAGCCGAGTCTTTGCGCATACTATATTCCAAAGTATCTGTTCACATCCAGGTACCCTTGCATCGATTGTTATAGCAAACCTGAATGGGAGGGAATGAGGAAAACATGGATGGAGAATTATCGGTTAGGACATCCTTTTGACAAGGTGGAGGATGTTGAAAAATTGAGTGGTGTCGAGGGTATTGGCTTGAGGGTTGATATTTGATGGAGAGGAGCACAAGGACGGGTAGGGGCTGTGTGTTACGAGAGACGTGCGACGGTGGCTATTGCGAGAGAAGACTCTGCCGGGGCTGTGAAAAAGAAGGTACAACCAGACAAACTAGTGTGTGGTGGAAGTTGGAGAAAGGACACTGTGCTATGCTCAAGCCAACACCCATGTATTCGCCAGGACTGATTGTAGCAGGCGGGCTGGCGCATTTTCAAAATCGATTCATTTTTGGGATCTTATAGGACATACATGAAACATTTGTCGTCGTTGTAGCAGTATTTCGACTCCATACCGTGCAAATATCTCATCAAACACCTGGTCACCAAATGCTCAAGACCAAACGCAAACGCCTAACTTTCCGTTTCGTCTAGTAACTCCTTCCGAACAACACCCAGGCCTTAGCGGGGTTCGTGCAGTCAGGGTTGATGCACTTTGTCTTGCCAGGCTCGATACCTTCAGGTTGCTCGAAGGGAATGCACAAGCTCTTTGCACCCATAGCAGGGGCCTGCTTGTCCTCTGCAACACCATCGCCGAGTGCTGTCTTCGCGCTCTTTGCCTTAACCTCGTCTTCACACTTCTCGCCTTCACAGTGGGGAACAAGGACAACGTTCTTGCCGTTAAGTGTGGGAACGAAGTCATCCCAGTTAGTAAGCTGGACTCGGTGGTCGCGGTAGGCCTTGTCTGCCTTGGCGAACATGTCAGCCTGGATTCGCTCAAGCAGCTTGGGGACCTCCTTCGCAACATCATCGACGTTGATGGTACCACGTGCGGCGTCCTTATCATCGATGTCACGGCGGGAGGTCGTGACAACACCCTTCTCAGCGTCCTTGGGACCGAACTCAATTCGCAAGGGAATACCCTTGAGTTCCCAGTCATTGAACTTCCAGCCAGGAGAGTAGCCCTCACGGTAGTCGCACTCAGCGCGGACGCCTGCATCGATCAGACAATCCTGAATGCTCTTAACCTTGCCGTACAGCTTCTCCTTGTCCTCAGCAGACATTTTTGCGTTCACACCGACGGGAATTAGGATAACCTGGATCTCAGCGACACGGGGAGGAATGACCATGCCACGGTTATCACCGTGGGTGAGAATCATAACACCGATGGAACGGGTGGTCAAGCCCCACGAGTTCTGCCAGACATGGATGTGCTCTGCCTTGCCGCCCTCCTTAGGATTGGGATCCTCAACAGTGATGTCGAACATCTTCGAGAAGTGCTGTCCAAGGCAGTGGGAAGTGGCGGCCTGAATACCACGACCAGTGGCAGGGATGAAGCCCTCAATTGTTGTAGTGTAGTCAGCTCCGGGGAACTTCTCGTTGACGGTTTTGGTGCCTTTGACGACAGGAACAGCCAGCAGATCCTGGTAGACCTGAGAGTACCACTCAAGAATTTGCATGACCTCTTCGCCGGCTGCCTCTTTTGTCAAGTGCGCAGTGTGACCTTCCTGCCACAAGAACTCACGAGATCGAATGAAGGGCATAGGATCTACGCAGACGTCAGTCACAGGTACTGGAATTGGACGCAAGGTAGCTCACGCTTAAACTCCCATCGGACAACATTATTCCATTGGTTTAGCTTCAGGGGAAGATCACGATGCGATTGAATCTTTCGCGCGAAGTAGGGGTACATGGCTGTCTCGGAGGTAGGACGAACAGCGACAGGCTTCTCGAGATCAGACTTTCCGCCCTTGGTGACCCAGGCGACCTCGGCAGCAAATCCTTCGACATGCTCCTTTTCCCTCTCCAGATTGTCCGCGCTGATGAAGATGGGGAAGTATGCGTTGCGGACCTTCAATGTCTTAATCTGGCTATCGAACCAAGCCTTGATCGACTCCCAGATAGCGTAGGATGCAGGCTCAAGGATGTAGCATCCAGCAACGTCGTAGTACGAGATCATCTGTCCCTTGGTGATGACCTGCTGGTACCACTCACCAAGGTCGTCCTCCTTTGCGACATCGATACCAATCAGTGCGGCGCCCTCAATCTTCTTCTTCTGCTGCTGGGGCTTTTTTGCAGCTGTCTTGGGAGCACCATCCTTCTTGCTCTTCTTGGTTTCAGAGATCTTGAGATCCTTCATTTGCCTATCGGCGGCAGTGGCTTCGGCCATGGTGCGGGTGTTAGGCTGTGATTTGTGAGAAGTGTGTCTGAGGTGGAAAACAACTGTTAGCGCAAGAAAAAGGAGAGAAACAAGGAGGTATGATTTCAAAATCGTGCCCATGCGTGGGTACAGGAGCAATTGAACACCAAGAGCTATCCCTTTGGGAAACAGAACCAGATATCTGAATGTTTGGTGGGGTATAGCGGGGTACAGTCATAGTGGGTATGCTTACCTGCAATTGAAGAGTCAGAAAGTTGAATCAAAAGACGGTAGCATCAAGCAATAAAAGAGATGTAGTGCATACCTAAAGAGCAACTAGTAAGGTTCTCAACACAGTCACAGATGTCTCGCGTGGTGTTGTGCCCAAATGTGGAGGGCAGCCGACTCATTCGTGACAGGGGTCTGTTAGCGTCGGAGTCACCTTTTGCCGACATGCAGGAGCGTCCCGCCGCGTAGTGTAGAGATTTTGGAAACCGCGTATAGGCAGCCAAAACACAGCATAACAGCTACATCACGACAAAATGGCCGGTATCTTTGAGCAGTCACGTGGCGGAGGAACTTTGTGTAAGCTTAGGAGCTGTCCAGAGCGAAGCAATAGCTGACGTCGTCTAGTCCTCGGTGGAAACAAAATCAGCGGCCAAGATATCCGTGACCAGAATGTCCTCGCAACACAGGCGATCGCCAACGTCGTTAAGTCGTCTTTTGGACCCTCAGGTCTCGATAAGATGATGGTGGACGACATTGGTGACGTTACGGTTACCAACGACGGCGCTACGATCCTCAGCTTGCTCGACATCGAGCACCCCGCAGGCAAGATTTTGGTTGATCTGGCACAGCAGCAAGATAAGGAAGTCGGCGATGGCACAACATCAGTCGTCATAATAGCAGCCGAGCTGCTGAGGAGAGCAAACGAGCTCATGAAGAATAAGATTCACCCCACTACCATCATCACAGGCTACAGGCTGGCACTGAGAGAGGCGGTCAAGTACATGAACGAGAACATCAGCACAAAGGTGGACACACTCGGTCGTGACTCTCTGATTAACATCGCCAAGACATCCATGTCCTCGAAGATCATCGGTTCCGACTCAGACTTCTTCGCAAACATGGTGGTCGATGCCATAAGCTCCGTGAAGACAACCAACAACAAGAATGAGACCAAGTACCCCGTCAAGGCAGTCAACATCTTGAAGGCGCATGGCCAGAGCGCCACTCAGTCGGTACTTGTCAAAGGTTACGCTCTGAACTGCACAGTTGCTTCGCAAGCTATGAAGACGCGCATCACTGATGCTAAAATTGCCTGCCTGGACATTAACCTCCAGAAAGAGCGAATGAAGCTAGGTGTGCATATCACGATCGACGACCCCGAACAGCTCGAAAAGATTCGCCAGCGAGAAGCTGGAATCGTCGAGGAGCGAATCGAGATGATCCTGAAGGCTGGTGCAAATGTCATCCTTACAACTAAGGGCATCGACGATCTGTGCCTGAAGCACTTCGTCGAAAAGGGCGCCATGGCGGTACGGAGGTGTAAGAAGGAGGATTTGCGAAGGATAGCAAAGGCTACTGGAGCGACACTGGTCAGCACACTCTCAGATCTGAATGGTGACGAGAAGTTCGACGCAGCCAACCTGGGACATGCGGAAGAAGTAGCACAAGAACGCATCTCAGATGATGAGTGCATTCTTGTCAAGGGTACTAAGTCCTTCTCTTCTGCTTCAATCATTTTGCGAGGAGCCAACGACTACGCGCTGGATGAGATGGAGCGATCAGTACACGACTCTATGTGTGCTGTCAAGCGAACACTTGAGAGTGGACGTATCGTCCCTGGTGGAGGTGCTGTTGAAACCGCCCTGCACATCTACCTGGAAGAGTGGGCAACTTCAGTCGTAAGTGCATTCGTAGCACATGTCCCGAGATGCAGCTAAACAAGCAAACAGGGCTCTCGTGAGCAACTAGCTATTGCAGCTTTCGCACAGGCTCTCCTTGCCATCCCCAAGACACTTGCCATCAACGCCGCAAAGGATGCGACCGAACTCGTTGCCAACCTGCGATCAAGACATGCCCTCTCACAACGCACCGTCAACCCCACAGATCCTTCATCTCAGGATGCAAAGCAGCTCGCCAAGTCGAAGAACTACAAAAACTACGGCCTCGATCTGACGAACGGCAAGGTGCACGACTGTCTCAAGGCTGGTGTGCTCGAGCCCAGCATGAGCAAGGTCAAGCAGTTGAAGTCTGCTGTTGAGGCCTGTGTGGCGATCATGCGTATCGACACGCTGATCAAGCTCGATCCTGAGGAGCAGGGCGGTGGCGATGATGGGCACGGTCACTAGAGGGTCAATCGTAAAGGATGTAGACAAGAGAAGGAGATACGACAACCCGTAATGAAAAGATCCAGGTCACGAATCATGGACACCTCAATGGAGTTCTATACCCAATTTTGCCTATCAATGCATACGACGTCCACGTTTCTGATGTGATTGATATGTTTCCAGCTACGTTCCACATTCCTACGTACCAGTCGCTCTGTGTCGAGCTCTAACGTTTTCAACACCTACCCTCAGCTTATTCCGAATTAGTGCCGGTTTCGTGGCTAACCAAAGAGTTTCCCATATCTGCATGAGTTGGGCATTGACATTCGCAATGTTGCATCATTGCAACTCAATCAATCTTGCTTCACAATTTGCGCGTACAATGCCAGTCACTAATAGGTCTGTCCAATAATATTAAATTGGGTCCCTCGAAAACTGAGCTAGTGGCTGCTGCTACCTATGTTCAGTGCTCTCGTCACTCGCCTTGACTTTTAAGCAAAGCTTGGATAAGTTCGTGGGTCATTTGCAATCCCCGATTATTTTTACAGTGTCTGCTTTCTGCTGCTACAAACTTTGCATCGCCAAGTCCACTGGTATCTACAAAGCCAGAACAATGGCTGGCATGCTGTTCGCTGGGCCTTTACTGCATGGGTTCTCAGAGATAACTTTTACCATTCGCAACATCAACAACCCAAGCTTCAGCTCCGTTACTGGCTGGGTGTATGGGGAAGTGACGGGGCAGCAAATACTCGAGAGTATTCAATCTCGAATTCTATGCACACTATGCAGGAGTGTGCTTTGGTGGATTTAATCCAAGTCTTTTTTCTGCCCATTCTTGCACTAACAGGCCTTTCTTAGCCGTAGTCAAAGTCAACAGTCCAGCAAAAACTGCCAAAATTGCGCCTATCAAAGGGTCAGAGGGATATTTTCAATACATTTGGAAAATGGACATACCTATTATTCCGACTAATCCAGTATCCACAGCTTCAATCAAGGGAACAGCAGCTGCACTTGAAATTGCAAAGAAAGTGTACTGGACCATATATTTTCCTCAATGATCTCGCGTCGCTTTTCCGGAATTGCTTCTATAGCCCTGTCGGTTTTTAAACATGTGGAAACAATCACACAACACTTGCCAGCATAGTACGTATTCAGACTAACGAATGCAGTGAGAAGGCCAACGGCGGCGAAGAAGCTTGTTATCGGAAGAGCCAATCCTCCTGGTACACTGTAAATCTTGCTGCATTGCAGAGCCCAACCTTGCAAAAGAATGAAGAATGGTATGACTGCCCAGAAAGCGTATGTTCCTGCATTCAACCGATCCTGTGGGAGACGTTCACCGCGCAACGCTATCCACTTCCGCACTGTCTTATCTGAGAACCACCCGCCAATTATTGTACCTAGGAGGAAGCCAGTAACTGGAGCGATGTAGAATAATCCTGTCGAAATTGGAGAGGTGAAACCAAATTGAGTACTCAAGACGTGTCTTGGAGTCACAAGAAGCGAATATTGCGTCCAGCTGAGGAATCCACAACTGAAGTGCTACGGAGCATGGTCAGCTTCATACCGCACAATTAATCAATGCAGTTCTGTTTGATTACCGTAAAGAAGATTTTTGGGTATAGCAACTGCTTGAATGTGGGCAGTGGATTGAACTGCGCAACGGCAGGCCAACCTCTAATGTTCAACGCCAATCCCGGCTTGTTCAGTCTACTTGCTGGTACTAAGAAAAAGGAAATTACGAGTGAGATGCCAATCACTGAGACCTGCAGCCATAGCAAATTACGCCAGCTTGTATAGTTAACCATGATACCTGCAACTAGAGGCCCTGTCACACATTAGCTAATACATCGACATCAATATCGGTGGCGCCAACTAACCTAGAGGAGGCCCTGCAACAGTACCAGCAAGGAAGAATCCATTCGCTCTACCACGCTGTACGGGAGTGAAGTATTCGGCAATGATAGTTTGACCTGCAACATGAAAGAATGTACCCTGCAAGCCCGATAATATACGCATAATAACAAATATCCTAATCGTCGGCGCGACCGCAGTGCAAACTGTGAGCCCAAAAAATACCGTGATACAAGCAAGATATGCTACCCTTCGGCCAACAATCTGATCCATGTCAGTCAGCACCTCACGCACGTTTATACCGGGAATGGAACTTACAGTTGCAATGGAACTCCATACTAACGTACTCATTCCCATCGCCAGTATTAGTCCGGCTGTAGATAATATAACAGTCTGATTTGTTGTTTTCAAGTCTTCACTTATCTCTTTACTCACTGATATCAACGAGGTGCTCGAAAAGCATGCCGTCAACATTGTCCAGCTAGTAGCGAAGATGATAATGCATTTCCTCCACAGCGGAATACATTGTAAAAAAACTGAAGCGCATGTTTTGGCGCGGTCGAATGCATTTTCTGTTTGGGGAATGGTGGACCCGTTGACAGTAAGCATATGTATCGGTTCGGTAGGCATTGAAGTAGCCTTTTCGGTATTCGTGGAAGCCATGTTGGAGCAAAACTGATGGCAATGACTCTAATGATCTTATTTTCTCTTTTTTTAAAAAAAAATAGGCGGAATGCATCAAGTTCTATACATTTTGGGCGCAAGGTGCGCGCGTGCTTGTCTTCGGCACCGTGAGCACTTACACCGTCGGCATGAGCAATAACTTACCGAACAGTGGATCTCTGCGTTCAGTGACTTGACCACATCGGCCAATAAACTGGCTCTGAGGGTTCAACAGCATGAAAGAGCCCTGGCATTAGCAAGATGACGATGAAAATTTCAAACCATTACTGGGGAACAATAGAGCTTGGTGACTCGTCGATGGATTGAAGCACGCGACGTGCAGAAGACTGAGAAGAATCACAGACATTGATTCGAGGCCTATACAAGTCCTACGTTAAATCCACTAGATGAATCTTGTGTGTAAATACAACTATGCTTATTTCACACAATTGGCAAGCGCCATGGATTTGTGAGCATCCGATAGCGCAAGGCCTCAGTATAGTACAAGCTAGACACAAGCTTCTACAACCACTCAAGTGTCCAGAAAGTTCTTCTTGAAAAACCAACACAGACTTGTTGTACCTTGGCGAATACCTAGGAAGACCTCTGACCATGATGTAATGCATATTACGGTTATTGCTAAAAATACATCTATACCAATCAACGGCTAAAACCTAGTGTGGTATCATTATGTGTAAACAATTATTATTATCATACAAAATATCATTATCCT
This sequence comes from Leptosphaerulina australis, assembly GCA_026120165.1. NCBI lineage: Eukaryota > Fungi > Ascomycota > Dothideomycetes > Pleosporales > Didymellaceae > Leptosphaerulina > Leptosphaerulina australis. The sequence continues at coordinate 23,370 of JALRMI010000317.1, forward strand.
AGCTCCTATTCGTTGCAGCCAAAGCTGTGCTATTCCATCTATAATTCCGAGAATTCTAATTCCATCTGGATCTATCCATACCAATTAAACCTCTCTCTATTCTTCTTTCTCCTCATCCTTGAGCATACACACTCCCCATTCCACCAGCACCTATTCACATGTTAATAATTTTCTTTTGCATAGCACTTACCTTTCCCAACACTATTCAACTAACTGGGAATAACAATTGAGAAGGGAAAAGGAACTTACTTCCACCACCCCATCGCTAGCACACCCAAAACACCTAACACGAAGACCCCACAAATCGCACCCAGTGCAACATACTGAATCCTCATCTCATGCATCTCAAATGTCTCCCTCCACCTCTCCGGTACGTCACTTTCGCTCACAATCGTGCCAACCTGCGGCCACTTGGAATTCACGTAGGCAATTTTCGTTGGCAGGGGATGGGCGATGCTGCGGGAGCGCGTTACGGTGGCTAGCGTGTGTTGCGCTTTCCCCGATGTTATGATGAACGTACTTGTGGGGACTGTCTTAGTGGGAGGGGTGGAATTGAAAAGGAAGGATTTGGCGGTAGGATCGAGGTTAAGGATTGTGGTCTTGCCAGAGGAAGAGGAAGGCGTCTGGACATGGTCTAGATGGGTGGGATCGGCGGCAGTATGTGCCATGGAATTGGGAGTTGCGAAGTCATGCTGGAGAAGGGGAGGGGTGGCAGGAACCGCTTTATTAAGGGATGTGTGGATGCCAGAGGCGCCGGAGACGATCAGTTTGAAGGTGGCGGTGGCGGAGGTGAGAGATTGTGGGTTTACGACAAATTTGGGTGACGCAGAAGGTGTTTCGAAGGAGCCTTGGTTGTCCTCGGAAGCTGTTGGTGCAACAGGTTGCTCGTGGTTAGCCATTGCTTAGTTAGTCGTTGCGCTCTTTGCCATTAAGTAAGGATAAGAAACACAGACGACAGGTGAGATAAGAGAAGACAAAGTCATTATGAGGGGTACATTGTATTGAATTATCGTTTATCATCGTTGGTACTGTTTCCCCTCAGAACCAGAAAATATGTGGCTTGTAGCCAATAATGTTTACCACAGCGCAGGGTCGAAGTCGATATGCGCCAAGTATAGAAAGTCAAGATACAAAGTAATTTTCTGACGCGTGGATGAATGCACCAGTCACAAAAAGTATGAAACTGATAGTGGTCGTCCATTTCGAACTATGGAAAGGCCGCAGCGTACATTTTCCCGCATGATACGAGCCGTGGTGGTGTAATCTGTTGTAGGTGAGCAATGCAATCAGTTGTTAAGATTCAGTAAGTGCGAAACTGATGACGTGAACGAGCTAAGACCCACTTACGAAAATTATGAAATTGTTTCAATGATCATCTTGTAGGCTGCAGGACGATATTGTCAATCAACCGAACGACGACTTGGCCTCCTCCAAGACCCAGCTCTTCGCCCTCTTGAGGCTCCTCAAGTGGCAACATCTTCACTGCGCCACTGAGAATTGCACCCTTTGTCTCATCGACTTTGTCTACTTCCTCCATAGTATCAGGGTCGGCAAGGCTGATGTAGTCGACTTGAAACAGGGCACGCTTGCTTGGTTCTAATGCTTCTTGCTCCTGCTGTACCCTATCTCCGTGGTCGACTGCGGGCCAAAGGATATCGCCGCGTAGACGCTTGCCATCCTTGTATTGTGCTTCTGCCTTGCGCAGAGCTTGATTGAGCACAATGCCTACGTTGCGCCGGCGAGCACCGAGGTATACGTTGCGCGAAGACAGCGCCAAACCGTCTGGCTCTCGTGATGTATCACAGATGCGTACTTTCATGTTCAAATGGAAGTCTTTGACCAGTTTCTTGATGACCACAGTCTGTTGGGCGTCCTTTTGGCCAAAGTAGACACTGTCTGGCGTGCAGATGTTGAAGAGCTTCATGCATACTGTTGCTACACCGCGAAAAAAGACTGGTCTTGACGCACCCTCGAGGAGCTGACCAAGCGGTCGCATCTCGATGAAACTTCCAATCCCAGGTATGCTGCTGTCTGGAGGGGACGTAGGGTACATGGTATTGGTGCTCGGCGCGAACACCGCGGACACTCGGCCCTTACCCTCCTTTGCTAGCTCTCTATCAAGATCGCGCAGCACCTGCATGTCCGCCTCCCATGTCTTCGGATAGGAGGCCAAATCTTCATTCAAGCCGAACTGTGTAGGGTTCACATAGATAGTTACCCATACGTCAGTGTTCTCGGCTGCTGCCTGCCTTACTAGCGAGATGTGTCCCTCATGCAGAGCTCCCATAGTAGGTACAAGACCCACTGTGCGCTTGTTCAGTAGCAGATCGCGTCGAAACTTGCGCAGCGGCGCGACATCATGGAAAACCTGTGTCAGATCGTTGACTGCGAACGCACTGCGGCGGGGTGTGGTTGTAGAAAGGCAGCGGATGCCATTGTGCAGAAAGGAAGCTCGCTGAGAAGGTGCAAAGCTTGCAAGTAGACACCTACGCGTCGTGCGAACTACACATTGTATTAGTCATGCTATCAAACGATGGTGGTGTATGGATATGTCTACCGGCTGCGGTGCGGAGGTATGCCATGAAGAGTGATGTAGAGTGCGAGACCATCATAGCTCTTCTTTTATTTTCAAGTCGTGCACTCGAAACAATCACAAAGGCAGGATCGCCCTTTCGTAAAGGATGGGCAGAAGAAGTTTGACAGGCCCATCTCCGCAATTGATTTCAAAAGAGCAAAGACGTCTCTATTCTGCCGCGTAGATGTCGTACTATCTCGTATCACGTGCTATCGTGGCTCCACCTGTGGGAACCTTAGCGCAGAAGACCCACCAAAAAAGTTCGAGGGTCATGAATGCGCCTACCAAACCCCACCGCTAGTAAGCAATACAACAACGCATATCACGAGCAAAAATGGCCGACGATGGCATGCTCCTCAATTTTTCGATACCGGAAAGCGGTATTATTGCAAAGCCGAGCATAAAAGGTGGCTCGTGGAAAAGCAGGCTTACTGCAAAGAAAGCAGCGCAGAATTGGCATACTAAGGCAACTGCACGACTGAACGGAGAAGTGGTACCTAAGAAAGTATCAGAAGGCAAGGCTACAAATGTGAACCGTACAGAACTGGGGCCAAGGACCAGACGAGTGTCGAAAAGTCCTGAGCCTGCGGGCGCAGGGGAACGACCAGTTAAGAAAGCGCGTGTAAGCGGAGACTTCAAGTCAAGGGATACAGAGAAGACAGCTCCAAGTGATTTCAGACCACAGTCGACGACGAGTGCACCGAAACAGTTCCAGGACAGACAGGAGGCGCCCAAGAAGGGCAACAAACAGATCATCTCATCTCTCTTCACATACAATCCCACCTCGACGACGAAAGCACAACAGACTGAACGAACGGCTAACGACGATGCGCCTGTTGAACCCTCGAATGCGCCGCTCAGCAGCGAGCTGGAGACCTTTACATCGCTTGGAATATCGCCCACATTGGCAACACACATGTTGAACAAAATGGGCATGAAGGCGCCGACAGCTATCCAAAAGGCTGCAATTGCACAGCTGGTTAAGGACGACTCAGATGCTTTCATTCAGGCCGAGACCGGTTCTGGAAAAACACTGGCATATCTGTTACCTATTGTGCAGAGACTGATGGAGCTCTCAGCAAATATGAAGAAGCGGAAGGACACAGGCGAAGAAGCTGTACAGAGAAGCTCAGGACTTTTCGCTGTCATCTTAGCACCAACTCGAGAACTGAGTAAGCAGATCGCGCTTGTTCTGGAAAAGTTGCTAGGGTGCGCGCATTGGCTTGTAGCTACCACAGTCATCGGTGGTGAAAAGAAGAAATCAGAGAAGGCACGATTACGGAAGGGCATTAACATTCTCGTCGCCACGCCTGGTCGACTGGTCGATCATCTCGAACATACAGAAGCCCTGGATGTGAGCAACGTCAGGTGGCTTGTGCTTGATGAAGGTGATCGTATGATGGAACTTGGGTTCGAGCAGGATATGCAAAAGATTATTGGACAGCTCAATCTGCGTATGCGAGCACACAAGGAAGGCAGGTCAGCGATCCCAGGACTTCCAGAGAAAAGAACAACTGTACTCTGCTCCGCGACCATGAAGATGGATGTAGAGCGATTGGGCCAAATTAGTTTGAAGGATGCCGTACACATTCGGGCAGATCCTGCTGACAGAGACGAAAATGCGGTTGAGGAACGAGACGACCAGACATTCTATGCACCTGCACAGTTGAAGCAGTCATATGCTGTCGTAGCACCCAAGCTTCGACTCGTAACTTTGTTGGCGTACCTTAAGCGTACATTCGCACGGAAGGGTTCAGTCATGAAAGCCATTGTCTTCATATCCTGTGCAGACTCTGTTGACTTTCACTTTGACTTGCTGACCAGCAACCTCGAGGGCGACAAACCGGACACCACTAAAGAAGAAGCGGCAGATACCGAAGCCCCTGCCTCTGACAACAAGACAAAGAAGAAAGCTATTGCCCAGTCTGACCCTACGAAACTCGTAGTTACACATGCCGAATCCCCTATTCTCTCTCCCAAAACCCACACTGTAACAGCGTACCGCCTTCATGGCTCTCTCCAACAGTCCCTCCGTACGTCCACCCTCGCGCATTTCACCAAGAACAACGAAGCATCTGTTCTTATCGCCACTGATGTGGCATCCCGTGGTCTCGATCTCCCCAATGTCGATCTTGTCGTCGAATTTGATCCTGCCTTCGCTCGCGCTGACCATTTGCACCGTATCGGTCGCACAGCGCGTGCTGGTCGCGACGGCCGGGCTTGCATATTCCTCCAACCCGGATGCGAAGAAGGTTACGTCTCAATCTTGAAGTCCGATCGAAAAGAGAATGAAGCGGGTGTGCATCTGATCCGGCAGGACGCCGATGACATCCTGAACAAAGGCCTAGTCACAACCGGTATCGTAGATAAGAGCGCGTACATGGAGAAGGCAACAGATTTACAGCTTGCAGTTGAGCGCTGGGCCCTCGCAGACCCCAAAAGATTAGAAGCCGCCCGACGTGCGTACCAGAGCCACATTCGTGCTTATGCCACCCATGTTGCCGAAGAACGTGTCTACTTTGACATCAAATCGCTGCACCTCGGGCATCTCGCAAAAGCATTCGCGCTTCGCGAGCGGCCCAGTGGTATGAAGGTCCCCGGTCTACGCACTGGTGCTGGAAGAGAGGATAAACGGCCTGCCAAGGTACGCGGTGGGCCCAAAGTTGATTTGGCAAGCAGGAAGGCAGAGAAACTACCCCCGAAGAAGGGCATTCAGGATCTGGATTTGCCGCTTGGTGCGGATGAGGAGGAAAGTAGGAAGATGCGGAAGGCGGTTAGGGCTAAAGAGAAGTTTATGAGGCATGCTGGCATGGCGTCAGAATTCAACTTGGGCTAGACAGTCAAGAAGTTGAACCAAACATTCCAGGTCAATAGAGGCTAAGCTGTACACAGTGTGATATTGGGGTTGGAAATTTCTCACATTCGTTGCAACGCTACAATGCCAGGTGCGTAGAATGTCAGGAGGCCCGAACATGTTCATCATCGGTACTTCTGTAAGCATAGTAATATTGGACCGATATAATAGATATGAAGCTAGGTTGCTCGTAGGCAGAAAAAAGGTCACCATGTCTAGAAAGTTCGTAAAGCTGATGCGAAAATGCGCGCTACTATACCTCTCACAAGTATTTCTGCACTCCGCTTCTCACAGCGGAAATTCATTTAGTTTTAAATATGTCGAAAGTGGCTTTGAATACCGGTCTCGTTTTTTAGGCTGATGTTCAAGGTCGGTGATTGGTCTAGCGGGGTGTATGTGAACAAGAGCAATTTGAACACGAGGTTCAGCCGTTGCATGTACCCGTTGTGTGTGGGAAGCCTGGAGAACATTGCAATGCAGTCTCTTAGTTCATATAGCTGGTAGCTGTCCACTGTCAATCGGACTCCATATCAACCAACAAACATGCGGACTCTCTTCGTACTCGCAGTAGCAATAGGCGTGGCTGTGGCTCGTGCCATTGAAGGCTTCTCCAGCAGCTCTATCCCGACTGTGCAAGCGCAATCTTTGCCATCTTCGTTCAAATGGAGCTCGAGTGGTGCACTCGTCGGTCCCAAGAATGATGGTCGAAGGATTGCTGGTATCAAGGACCCTTCAATCGTCTTCTACAATAATGCCTACCACGTCTTCGCCAGCACAGCACAAGCTTCAGGCTACAACCTTGTCTACTTCAACTTCACAGACTTCTCCAAGGCCAGTGCGTCGAACTTCTATTATCTTGATCAGTCGGCAATTGGTGCCGGCTACCGGGCCGCACCAGAGGTCTTCTACTTCGCACCTCAAAAGCTTTGGTACTTGATTTACCAGAACGGCAATGCAGCATATTCGACGAACAAGGACATCAGTAATCCTGCTGGTTGGACAGCACCAAAGAATTTCTATAGTGGTACACCACAAATCATCAAGGACAATATTGGTAACGGGTTCTGGGTCGATATGTGGGTTATTTGCGATGCGTCAAACTGCCATCTGTTCTCCTCAGATGACAACGGGCATCTGTACCGGTCACAGACACCATTGAACAACTTCCCAAATGGTATGAGCCAGCCTGTCATCGCACTCAGCGATACACGCAACGCACTCTTCGAAGCTGCAAATGTGTATAGCACTGGTGACGGTAAATACCTTCTTCTAGTCGAAGCAATCGGTAGCGATGGAAACCGGTATTTTAGGTCGTGGACAAGTGCAAACATCGCTGGGCCATGGACACAATTGGCGGCGACTGAGGGGAATCCGTTTGCACGATCGAATAATGTGGCATTCAGTGGGACCCCATGGACGAAGAGTATAAGCCATGGAGAGATGGTCAGGACGAATGTTGACCAAACTTTGACGATTAGCCCGTGCAAATTGCGGTACTTGTATCAGGGTTTGGACCCAGCTGCAAGTGGAGATTACAATAGCTTGCCGTGGAAGTTGGGCTTGTTGACGCAGACGAACTCGGCTTGTTGAATTTGATTTGGCAGACGCATGTTGAGCACGGTGGATAGTAGAGTGTTATTGATAACATCGTAATCAGGTCGTTAGCCAGGGTTGTCAACAATTCAGTCTGCACTCTTGACTTCATGCGCTTACTTAATAAGAGAAGAGCTAAACCTCTATAGGTAGTTGCTAAGCCTATACAGGTAATCAACCAATTCAATTTGAGCTTTGTGGGGCCCACTTAGTTGATTGTTCACAACTCTGCCGTTAGCAAAGAATGGTGCCGTGACAAGGCCCAAGCCAAGTTTCAGCAGACCCGTAAGATGTTGGCGATCCATGCATGGTGGTGACCTCTGGTCTGATCGTTGATATCAAACGAAACGGGTACAATAAAAAGCGTGGATTCTACCAGTCAGATCAAAGATGATTGTATGAGGATATGTTGAGCGATAGCGGAAAGGTACTGGCGACATAGGAAGGAGTCCATGAACCGTAAGTATGAACGTCATTTCCATTGCACTACTCTACAACTCTAGGGGGTTGACAAGACCATCAACATGGGGTTCCCAGACATTCGGCTCGAACGTCGCTGCGCCTCAATTTTAGGCGAGTTTACGTACTAGTAGTGTGGCTTATGACTCCTAACAAATGTCTTAGCCCTTTCGGATCTCGCGGACGGAGAGGCACTTTCGCCCAATTACAGCATTCCGACGTTCAGTCCAACCGGTGCCCGCGTAACAACATAAGCATCCATCCATCCTCTCCAGTTCTCCATAGTTCTGTGGCGTATAACGAGAAATATACTCAGTATGGAAGGTGCATCCGTTTCTAGCGATAGCCAAGCAGGCTTGCGTGCTGTAAGCATGGCTTGTGGATTCTTATTAAACACATTATGTACTGACACTATGTTAGTGTGACCAATGCCGGACTCGCAAAGTACGAAATCTCGGTTCGCATCTGGTATTATACGAGTCACTGATTCTTGTAATGTGACAGATTCGTTGTGACAAAGGAAGACCTTGTGCTAGCTGCCGTGCATCGGACCTGGTTTGTCAAGCGTCTGGCAATAGACCCAAAGAGCAACGACAGCGAGTACTCATCTCGAGCAAATAGTGAGTGATATTCCTCAGGGTTTGCATTCAACTGCTTGCAACTTGTCGTAACATCTTTTTCCACCTGTGCAGACGGATCTTGTCATCATGTATTGATGTACTGTGGTCTGACAAGAGCCAACTTTTCTTGATCGATCCGAGTCGTTATTAAAATCAGTCATCTGACTACAACGGTCCAGTGAATCCAAGATCGACGCAATCGGAGATAGACTTGCAGGTCTCGAAAGAATCTTGCGAGACATGAAGATGGCCTCGCCACAGCTAGCTGCTCCGCATCGTTTCGTACAATCATCACCATCACCATCTGTAGGCAACTCGGTCAGCGCCACTCCTACTGCTACACCCGCTTCTAGCATTCAGCACTTTGAGGGTGACACATCGCTCAGCGCGTACACCACCTCGACCAATGACCAATTACAGAAAGCATTGCGCAATACTCAGCTGCTACAACAAGACCCTGATCTTGCTGCCGCATTGACATCCCTCAGTCAGATAGTGTCAACACAAAACGTTTATCCTGGAGAGCATGATGTTCCCACTAATCTGAAAGTACCAAAGAATATGCAAAGGTACGAGATCCCTCCTGCAGAAGTAGTTTCGAGGGTGCTTCGTGAATGCGAAGATATTTATGATACGGCCATTGGTCTTTTCTATCCAGTCAGACCATACAAGAAGATTGTGGCTCTGTGCAAAGAGCTGTACTTCAATATTGACGACATCCCGGCTGCAAGTCTCATCGTAGCGTTCGGCAGCCTCTACTTTGTCTTTGCATGCTATCAATTTTCATTCGCCAAGGATGACCCACGTCAGGAGGAGTTTGCAGTATATACTGAGATGTTCGTGCGGAACATGATGGATCTGATTGGTCTCCTTCCCGTGCTCATGGCGCCTACTGTTGACAACTTTGAAGCCTTGTTGCTTGGGGTGAGTGCGTCAAGTACATGTTTTTACTACCGAACAAGGCGCTAATACTGCGACAGGCCTATTACGCTGTAGAATCATCCAAGCCTTCGTTGTGCTCTGCACTCATATCGAAGGCGACCCATCTCTGCCTGACTCTAGGCTATCATCGTGAAGACTCTATGGTCAAAGACTTGCCGGAAACTCGTAATCGGAAGATTAATCTTTTCTGGTTCCTCTATTCAATGGATAAAGGCCTTTGTCTTCGTCTTGGTCGTGCATCATGCATTCAAGATTATGACATCGCTGTTCCTATGCCTATCTTGGGTACCGGTGAAACTTTCGAAAATGGCAATAGTATGCTGCAATTCTGGATCAAACTTGCCGGTATACAGGGACGCGTATACGAGGACCTATACAGCCCTCGTGCACTGAAACAGCCCAAAGCTTCTCGAGCAGATAAGGCAGATTTGCTTGTTGCAGACATCAGACAAATGTGGACCGAACATGATCAAATCGGCCCAATTTCTGGTACACCTGAAGAAACACACAGTGTGTTCATGCTAGGAGACAAAGTAACGATGTCTGCGATACTTACGCTGGTCCTTCGGGCTGTTCCTGCGACCGACAATCAATCAATGTCGTGCAGTCAAGAGTGTGTTGCTGCAGCCAGACAAGCATTGCAACTCCACCAGACTTGCACCGCCAATTTCGCAACCATGTCTGAAAGACGCTTCTTTTCAGAGTATCTCCACTGGACCCTACTTCATACACCTTTTACGCCATTTCTGGTTATATTCTGCCACATTATCGAGACACAATCTACAAGCGACCTGGCGATGCTTGGTGACTTTCTGGAGACTCTGCAACCTGCCCGTGGCATTTCAAGTGCTATTGAGAAGCTGTTTCTGGTTTGTGATGTTTTCCATCGTGTGGCAAAGCTCTTCATCGGCGCCGCTGCCAGGAACCCTGGCTTCTCGAATCCTGTAACACCTGACCTGTCAACGCAAACACAATTGCGGAAAGAACTCGACCCGTTCATGACCAGAATCGGTATCAACAATGCATTCGATGCTGGTTTCAACGGGAATGAGTTCGGCCCTTACGCAGCCTCTACTCAACCGAACGCAACATGCAACATGGATGTGTTTGTTCCGACTGGAAATATGGGTGAATGGTTCTCTGAGGATCAGCTGATCACAACGCTACTGAGCAATGACTTTAACTTTATGGATCCGAATACAGCATCGATGACCAGCAACGTCGAGCAGCTCATGTGAAAATCAACTCTCGATATTTGGAGTACAAGCACAAAAATCTCCACTTATCACTATTTCAAAACATCTTATTCACACCAGTCCATTCAGGTTCCGCTAAATGCGACCTGTACATGACACCAGGCCACGAAACCATTGGCGCCTTTTCCGGGCGTCTCTTTGCCTGTTTAACCACCGCATCACCAAGAACTTTCTCAATCTCCGCTCTATTCAATTCCTTCTCTAATTCTTCTCTCAATGGCACCAACAAGTCACAGGCAGAAGTCTTGCGCCCAAAGTCTGTGATGACCGCAAGTCTCACCAGTTTTGACAACTCCCCAATTCTCTCCGCGATCTGAGGACTTGTATGGCATGCGATCGCTGTCCAGACACTATGTTTATCAGCTTCGCTGACACCGAATTGGTCCAGATGCTTCACTGCTGCATCGGCGCCTTCTATTTCAAAACGCTGCGGCCCATCGTATCGGTCTGTCGTACCGATGTCGTGGAACAGACATGCAGTCAGGAGAAGATCCTGCTTCGTGGGGTCTGTCGCGTAGATGGATTCGAATTTTTCACCAAGCCTCTTGGCGTACAAGTAGACTCGCATGCTATGGTTGAGTATAGAAGGCATCAGCAGAGCTGACGCATGTTCGAATGCCGTTCGGGAGATCGGACTGTCCGGGATATTCCTGGTGAAGATCCGGCTTGAGTGCTCTGAAGCGCTATTTACTTCTGCAAGATCAAATGGTGGACACATGATGAATTTCCGAGAGCGAGATTTGAATTTAAAAATTAGCGATAATTTGTAAAATCTATGCTAGAGGCTGTGGATATGTTGAAGTATGGCGGAAAATGTCTGTTCGTTGTTCTATAGTATCGGCCACGCCTTACCGTGTCTGTGCGCGCAACGAGCCAGTTCGCGCAACGAGCCAGAACACCAAAACAAGCCCCCAACTTCAGTCAATAGTTTCTCTGCCACCACTTCGGTAAATCGTTTGAAACTTCCAATTATTATTGATGAGATTGATGCGATAAATCCTTGCTATCTGAATTTTTGTGGAAGGTTGATGTTGCGTCCCCTCTTTGTAATTG
>JALRMI010000318.1:0-34684 GCA_026120165.1 Leptosphaerulina australis
CAATTGCGCACCGTAGACTAGCGTTCCGCGACATCTACGGGCAGTCGATTAACAGCGTCCAAAATACCTTCCCATTTCACGGGCGGGTATACCGACAATTTCATTTGGGATTTAGTTTGCCGCATGTGTTGTGCACAGGGTTGTGAAACGAGAAAATTCATATTCTGTTACTTGTAGGGGCGAGGCTAACCTGTCGACATGCCTCACCACGGGATCATGTCATCACCATAAAGTTTGCCACTTAGAATTTGCTCAAGAGAATCTGATCGATGAACTCAGTTGCTACTTTATATCAAAGGCTTATCCATTGACTAAAATGAACAATATGCCGTCACAAACGGCTGGGATCTCTACGGTTAAGAGAATCCCTCACTCTCGAATGCACCCGTGCCCGGCATTGCAGCCATTCATGATGTTAATGGCTACTTCCGCGTTTTCTTAGTATATTTCCGCAGGGTCAGTAGGGTCAGCGTCTCTGTAGGCTCAGGCTTGCAAAGCTCAGGCAATAAATGAAGCATTTCGGGCTTTATTCTCCATTCCCCATCGTCACCCTTTGCATACGGCTCTTGAAGAATCCAACTATGCCATTTCTCGAAAATTTTCGTCGCCTTTGCTTCAGCGACACAAAACCACTCATCGTGCATCTCGTTTTGGCAGTGTTGACACGGCAAAGGGTGTCACATAAGTGATGGGGGTGAATCAACAACAGTCGTTGCAACGAGGTGTACTAGGTGATTGATTGTGATTGATTGTGATTCTTCTACATGCTACGGAGGGGAGCTGTACTTAAGGGAATGGTTGTGTTGATGTTGCACGACTGTTGACATGCTGTTGTGCGACATAGCAACCGACTCGCAGGTGGGCGCCTATGCCGTCGACCGTAAGTAGACATCTCAACCGTGACAACTTCCAACAGGCAGGTATTACAAGGCAGCTTTTTTCGCTCGTTGATCAGCTCCATATGTATAAGTTTTTCGACTCGCGGGACGTGTGGAATCTCAAGGGGTTTCCCTTCATGGGTGAATGGGTGATAACTATGTGTGGCCTTGCACTCTTTCCACTCTTTCATTCGTCGATCAAGGTCATTTATGTGACCAATCTTGATCATACCAAAGATTCCTTCGTTCCAGAACATATATATGAAACCATTCTTCATATCATGTTTCGTTAAAGGCTTTTCGATTATGACCTTCAGATCTTTAACAATACTAAGATCGTCCATCTCCTTTGATATGTAAGGCAAAAAACCCGGTAAATTTGACTGTATAATAACAGGGTTGGTACCAGTAGTGTTCGTTTTTGATGGCGTACCGCAATCAACCAGATGAGAAAGTTTGGCTAAGTTTTTTGCCCATGCTTTGAAAGCTACAACTTCTGCGTCTGGTGCTGTAGAGATATTGGTAATAAAATCTCGCAATGTATCCATCCGTGATCTGGCTTTTGTTCGACGCAGAACCACGTTTTCATGGATGCGACATGCGAGGACTTTCACAAGCCGCTCAATGAACTCTAGCAAACCAGCGTACTCGCCCTTGTTAATGCAATCGGAAATACACTTTAAGGTCTCGTAAGCACTGCTGACTGCTGCAGTACGTTTGCGGGTACATCGCTCATTTAGCTTCGTAACTTTAGAGGCAACGCAAAGCTTTGAATCATCTTTTAGCCTGTTGTGAATCTCGGAGGGAATAATTTGCTCTAACAATGTCTGGAAGCCTTTGTTTCCGCACTTTGGATGGAGCGTATCTGCGGGTACCGAATTCGTATCAATATTTTCAACATTGACATGAGATCCCGTCGGTTCATTCTCCTGCTTGCGAAATTTTGTATCGCTTGAACGTGGCTTGGATTCACGAGTGAAATCAAACGACGGCGTGTTATTATACGGATTTGGAAGCTTCGAACTTTCATTGGTAACTGGTGCCTATACATTAGCTGTGTCTACAAAGTCATGGTTGATTCTCTCACTTCCTGAAATAAGACCTTCAATTCCACTGAACAGTTTTTTTGAAGCGGCTTCCTGGGGAATTGGAGTGTTTTGTGCACATTGGGGACCTGCCTTGACAGATTCTGGGTTCTGGATCGCAAAGTTGCTCGGAAAAAATGGTGACTTGACTTGCAGTTTGCATGCCTGTCCTAAGTCATCTGAAGTTACCAGTGGAGTTAATGGCGTCAAAGGTCTATAGTCGCCTTTGCTAGAAGACTGTCGCTCTGGTGTTTCTGGTGTGTCCCACGAAAAACCGCTAATATTTGGCGACGACGGTGTGGATACTGAGCTCGTCGGTGACAACACCAGAGGAGTTCCTGGAACATTTTCCAGCGAGACTGAGACGTTTAGCAATTTCTTTGTTACAATATCTTTTTTTAAGACATGCGGTTCGCAATCGAAGTCCTTGAATATAGGGCCCGTATTGAATGATTGGCTTGTTTCGAAACAACTAGCAGCATCCTGCGCGTTCTCAGGAGGGACCTGGAAGACCATGGTGACGACTCAGCGAAATGTGAGATGATAGATAATAACATTCAAGAATTTTGATGTAAAACCTTACTACAGACTGAGCTATCAAGTCTTAGCATTATTTGATGGGATTGCGTTCTGCTACGGCAATTTATACCATTTGTAAACGCTCGTAGGCATAGTAGTATGAGACCTTTCAAACTTCTTGAAAGCAAAGGTCACAGTCGTTCGTGGAGCCGCCACCAACAGTACCAGGGCACAGATCGAGTTGCTGTGATCAGCTCATATCTCAGAACCAAGGGTTTGTAGACACATGACTGCAACAAGCCATTCCCCAAAAGGTGCACAGAAACAGACCCAGCCCCTAGGATTGGAGGTCTTTTTAGGGATTGACCGGCTGGGTAGGTTCTGTGCCGCAAAGTCGCATGTGCCAACAATTGGGGTACAATCACGTTATGTATACTACGTCCAAACTGACAGGTACCGCGAGGAGTGCTGTAAAACCCCCTGGGAAACGATTTATGAACCTTGTACTGCTCCCTAGCGATGTGTTGTGTAATGCAGCCGATTTACTGAGGAAGCTATCACGAACAGGCCCAAGAACTTGCAGGTTAGTTAATTAAATTTGACCATAACGAAACAAAATTGTGGAATAACACAAGCGGATTTATAATTCAATCTGAGATCAAGAGCATTTCTCATTGAATTCCAGTGCAGTCCAATCTATCATGTCGCTGAGTTGGCCGAACGGCGTCGAGCCGGAATGCCAACCAGAGAGCCCACCGGGCGGCTGAGTGAGGTTTCCAATACCTGATAAGTACCCGGGGCACAGATTGCCCGACCGGTGTTATCGCCCGGACGGTTGCCCCCATATTCAGCTCCCCGACTTGCGTCTGCTATCTAATCGGGCATATACCGTCAACTCGTACGCTATCTTCATAGTAATCATATGAGGTTTGTCCTGTCCGTTCTGTGGCGCACTCCTGAAGTAACAGAGTGATCTTGAAAGAATCATAGATCGGTAGCGCTGAGAAAGTCATCTTGCCAGATGGGTGAGACTTGGCAGTCAGATGATATCATGCAGGGGGTGAACTGCATATATAGTAACCAAACTGAGAAGGTGCTTGAAACGATATGAGAAGAGTGTGAGATATCCAGGAATATCGATGGTAACGATGGGCTAAGTGGTGTCAAATAGTGGCGGCATGTTAATAGCATCGAAAATAGAGTATGTCGTCGTCTGGAAACTAAGGCTCTGACCGTGCGGCAGCTTCCGAGCCATCAATTGCTGCATCGTAGTACAATGTCCATTATCGACTCGCAATAGCTTCCTTACACATTCCTAGCGAATATATTCTGCCTTTGAAACCCGGAACAATCTTTCTCGAACTCCTGCTAGGTTCATTGAGGAAACAAATCACTCGCGGCATTATCGCATTCCACCTTCTTCGCTGACACACTCAATGCCTTGTTTCATCCAGTGATGGCGTCACTGTGATGCCATTAAGGAACACTTCCAACATCTCAAATAAAAAAGATGAAAAGACATCAATGATGACAAAATGTCAATCATGTCTGGGTAAACAGTCCCATTTTGGATCCTGATACGAATAGCTTCATACCGAACGCGCTCTCGCTATAATGTATTCCAACAATACTGGCATGCATTTCCAGCCTCATTGCTGGTCTGCCCTCTTTTCTTGTTCCTTCTTCGAACACACACATACCTCGTTGATTCAGAAACCCTTTACATTCTCTCAGTCAAAATCAGATCTAGTGCTAACATTAGGTATTATCTTTGGATAAACGGATGACTTTCAGGTCTCTTTCTGAATCGACAACTATATTGTGCGTCTGAGTCTTGCTGCAACACGAAAGTCACAAATGCCATTAAAGGGAACTTAGCTCTTATTGGTTTAATAGATATATCGTCATTAGGGGTTTGTTCAACGGTGCAGTGGATATCTGGTGCAAACGACCTACTGACTATTTGCCAAGGCCACCTATGCTTGCTGCATAGACTTGTGCACCCTCCTTCCTTTTACCCACGTCTCTGTGACATTATCATCTAGCAATGACTCTGGAGTCCATTTCGAATCCAACACTACAAAGTCTGCTTGCAGCCCTGCCTTTATACTGCCGGTCCACTCGTCCGCAAACCTGGAATATGCTGCTCCAGCCGTAGCAGCATGAAAGGCCTGCGACATTGCGAGCGCCTGATGAGGCATCGTTCTCTCTATCATCTGTGGTTGCGTAGCACTCTTCCTTGTAGTCGCGTTGTATAGATTCGGGAGTGGTAAATGGCGCGCAGTGGGTGCATCAGTACCAAAAGCCACACAGGCGTGTCCTTCAAGGAATTCTTTGTACGCGAAGGCCCTATCCCATAGATGTGGGCCAACCAGCTTCTGGTAGTCTATCAAAAGTGCTGGATCAGAGTGGACTGGTTGCACTGAAGCAGTGATGCCAAACAATCCAAGGCGTTTCGCATCTTCCTCATCCGTGAGCTCAAGGTGCTCAATTCGGTGACGTCCTAACGGCGTTTTTGCAGCAGCGATGGAATCGATGGCTTGTGTGATTGCAGCGTTACCAATGGCATGGATGGCTACTTGGAGGTTTGCATTTGCGGCTTTTGTGACGACCATTTCCATCTGATCTTTAGTAAAGAGTGGGTCGATAAGATTTTCGTGGCCGGGGTAGGGTTTTGTAAGGGCAGCTGTGCAGCCATCAACCACACCATCACAGATCAGCTTAATGCCTACGATGCAGAATTCTGGTGTGGATGATGGGTGCCATTGCTTGTTTTGTATGATGGCATAATCGACCTGAGCTTCCAAGTCATCGGCTGGCCGTATTAGCCAGTGTCCTGCAATGTGGATGGGAAGGCCTCCATTCCTTTCGCGATAGAGCTTCAATGCATCCCAGGCATTATCATCCATTGCCATGTCAATTGCACCAGTGTACCCAGCTGCAATGTATGCATTGAAAGCTTCTTGAAGCGCAGCTTGCTTCTCTTCTTCGGTGTATTTCTCGTTTAGGTAGGGCCATACAATGTCAGTCTGCCCCGCTTCTGCGAAGAGTCCGGTCGGATTACCATCCTCATCGCATGGAACTTGGTGGCTCCCAAGCTTCTTGGCTTCCTTCAAAGGTAGTTCCTTTAGGGCAGCAGTATTCACCCATGTTGAGTGCAGATCCAGAGCTTCGACATATATCGGACGGCGATGAGGATCTAGATCATCCAACATGGTAGCCAAAGCCAACCGGCCAGTGCTGGGCTGGTGCCAGCCACGGCACAGGACTCTGGGCATCTCAGGATTATGCGTCGCATAGCTTGAGATGGCTGACCGCAGTGAGTCGAGCGAGGTATAGCGAGTAAGGTCCAGTTTCCTCCGCGAGAGGCCAAAAAACAAAATATGTGTATGTGCGTCGATGAAACCTGGGATAACGACCCGACTTTCTAGGTCTTCGACATCGATGCCACCTTGAATCTTCTGTTGGACCAATTCGTCCTCCTTCTCCCCGACATGGAGTATTTTGCCGTCTTCAATTACCATGCATTTGGCAAAGTCGCTGATTTTTTCGTGGGCATTCTTTGGCGTAAAGATACGCCCATTTACGAAGACACGTCTACCATTCTTTGCAGCCATAGAGCTTGAATCAGGAGTGATAAGGGCTTGTCTTCGCATTTCATGTAAAAAGCAGGTTTCGTAGATATGCAACTTGTTTCAGCTATGCGCGAGAATTGATGACCAAAGGCTTGTCGAAAGTTGCTACGGGAAATTCGGCTATATTTGGGCAGCCGCAATCCGCGGACATCTTGCTTGAACCTACCATAGCACAGAATGATGTTGATAAGATCGACATGACTGCCGAAGTGGAGAGAAGAAGCGGGAAGTCGAATCTAAGTCTCCACCCCGATGAGCTACAAGTCTTGGCCACAAAACTAACCGTATTCGGCAAGCGTCTCGTAAACCTACATAGTTCTGTTATACTTTCTGATTTACAAAGATAACGGTAAAATATCTTCAGTTATCTCTGGTCAAAATGATAGCAGCTTTCATCTAGTGTGGAGGTTGAGATATGGCAAATCAGTCCTGATGGGGGAGGTCCTACCGCTCGAATGGGCCTATCTAGTGGAACAACGCCGCAGAGGTGCCGAAAGGCGGAAGAAATAACACTAAAGCCATTGCAATTGATAGTTTCATGCTTGCTCGTCGCTGTTGATGCCGCAGCTGTTACCCCACACCTGGGCCTGTGTTGCTTGACTTTGATAAAGATGGCTGCTAGAAACGTATATGATTAATGTTGTTTCTGGAGCTTAAAACTCGAGACTCACTCTCATTGATACGTTGAGTTGACTCTTCTTCCAAGATGCAAGCATTCTATTCGGTCAACGATGATGACAGGACTGCGTGGCCGCCTGGCACAATTACACTCGAAGGTGAGTCTTAAAGTCAGCATGCATATGCACCAACATCGTTGTAACAGAGCTCATCTGACGTTAAATATAGAGCTACGACGAGTGACAGGGAACCTACATGAAGAAGTCGAAATTGTCCTGCACCCGAAGCCAACGATTGATCCCAATGACCCTCTTGTACGTAGTCAACATTCATACAGTCAGTTTGATTGACTAAACCTACCAGAACTGGAAGACCTGGGAGAAGTGTCTCAATCTTGGCTTGACGCTGATCTATACTCTAGTCATCTTTGGGCTGTAAGTCTCACCACTGCCTCGGAACCATATAGCTTTTACAGATGCTGATAGCTTGTAACAGAATATCAGCTGCGACTCCTACGTGGCCAGCGATGATGAAAGAGTTAGGGTTCACCATTGAGCTTTTGAACAATGGGTATGCGACAGGTTCGGCATCGCTGGCAGTCGGTGCCTTGCTGTTCATACCCTTTGCTCTCAAATACGGCCGACGACCGATATACCTTGTTAGTTTAGCTGGGCAGATGACCGTCATGATCTGGTCAGCCAGAATACAAAATCCGGCAGACTTGATTATGACAAACCTTTTCAATTGCCTTATAGGAGCTCTGGCTGAAGTCATTGTTCAAATGACAGTCGCAGGTGCGTATGGTCTCTAGTATTTGTAGTCATGTGTTTCACCTTCCTCATTAAAGGTCAAGTCGCTAACTGCACTACAAAGATTTATTCTTCGTCCACCAGCGAGGTCTGATGAACAACCTCTATGTATGGTGCATGACCATTGGAGGATCTCTGATGCCGATAGCTGCTGGCTACATCACAGTTGATCAAGGATGGCGCTGGCTCTGGTGGTGGCTTGCCATAATCCTCGGTATCTTACTCCTTCTCTTCGCTTTCTTTTATGAAGAGACAAAGTTTATGCCAAGCATCAACGGCACGTCTTCTGTCATTGCTGAGCACGGTGTTCCAGAGGATCACAAATCAACCAGCACACAGGCTTACAATCTTCAGCCTATTGAATCAAATGTCACGATGATCCCTCCACCACGGAAATCATACCTTAAGCGCCTGATACCATGGACCATATCCGAAGGTTCCCTGCTGCATCTATTGCATCATATCTACCAACCTTTCTTAGTCATGGCTACCATACCCGCCGTTCTCTACGTCGCGCTCCTCTATGGCCTCGTTACCGCCGCATTTCAGATTTCTGTTACACTGATATCTACATATCTCCCCGCTCCCCCCTATAACTTCAGCGCTTCGCAAGTAGGGCTTATGAGTATCCCAGCACTTGTGGGTAGCACTCTCGGGGCAACAGTGAATGCGCCTTTCAGTGATCGGCTTATCTTATGGCTCGCTCGCAAGAACAACGGTGTCTATGAGCCCGAGATGCGCCTCTGGCTTTTGCTGGCCTTCGCTCCATTCTTTCCAGCCGGTATAATGTAAGCATACTTGTATCACATGCGATCTTATACTAAACATGAAATTTAGAATGTTTGGATATGCTCTCGGTCTAGGACTCGGTTGGCCAATCGTTGCGGTTGGTATTGGCATGTTCTCCTTTGCTATGCCACCCATTAGTAGTGTGGCTCTGACATATCTGACGGATGCATACACAGATGTAAAGTCTGTTGAAGTCGCCTTGTAGATATACACTAACAGTGGCAGGTTATTGCAGACGCTGTTGTCGGCGTGACGTTCACTCGCAATGTCATCTCAACCATCTTCGTGTTCGCCCTCACGCCATGGGTGACAAGAGTTGGACTCCAACACGTCATGTTGACTTTTGCGCTCATTACTGTCCTTATGCTGGCCTCAACTGGTCTATTTATTAAGTTTGGAAAGCGATGGCGATCCTGTACAGCGAAATCGTATAAAGTATACGCGATGCGACAGATGGACACGAGGGATAAGTTGTAAAAAACAAACACTCTGACATTTATGCTTTATTTTCTTATTTCCAACTCAGGGTTGTTCGTCAAATATAGCCTTGGTAGTCATGCTCATTGTTCTCATTCATCTTCACTGTCGTTTTCATCGTCGTGTGCAGTAGCCCACGCGCTTCGTTTGCGCAGTGACACTCCATATCTCTCCAACACAAACGGCACAGGTGCCATGACTATGGCCAAACCTGTTAGAACCAGAGAAGCGTTTCTTGTTCCAATACCCAAGAACAAACTTCTGCCAACTAATGGGAAGCCTGCGCCAGCCAAGTTGCGAACCAATCCAACGCCTGCCAGCCCAGATGCAGAAAATGTTTTGTACGCATCCTCAGTGTATGTCAAAGTCATTAGAATGAGACAATAGAATGACCAGCCCCAAAATGTGGATGCAAAGACCGGAAAGACCGGGTGGACATTCGGAGTTGCTGTGAAAGCAAATGCAAGCAACGACATGGGCAGCACAAGAGCAGCCAACTTTGCATGATGTAATCGTGCTTCCGGCGCATTTCTCTGTCCAGCTTCAGCGACCCGACGCTGGTAGTAGCGCTCTTGAAAAATGTTGGTAATCAGGCCAAAACAAATGCCAAAAACAATGCCCAGGAAGCAAATTCCAATGCCAATCGTATCGTAACCGTAGCCGTTAGGACCAAAAATTATGTGGAATGCGCCGTTGAAGAGGAAGGACAGCCCATAAAGGAAGCCATTGTAGAGTGCGCCAAACTGGATTATGGCTTCTGTAGCCAGAAAACAGAATGGTCGTACAAGGGCCGTGCCGAACAATTGTTTGGGCCCTCGTCGTTTGAGTTCATCAGGTACTTCAAATTGATCGCTTCCAGCAATCTTCTGAAGCCTTTTCGCCCTCTTTAATAGTATGACACTATGCCTTGTTTCACCGAGAGAATACAATGCTACCACCAGGACAATCCAGAAGCACAGGCAAATAAAAAACATGACCCGAAATACTTCATGCCAAGTCCTTCTGTTTGCAATAAACGAGAACAGAACAAACCCTGTTGGTGAGCCACCGGTGGCTGCCCACAGAAACCATGACATGGCCGGACCGGTGTCGTTGTGATGCCACAAATCCGCAATGGTCCCACCAAAGTTCGAAATAGTGGTTGATGAGAAGTAACCAGAGAATAGACGAAGGACCAAAAAGGGCACAAGACTCTTCACATATGTGGTTGCTAGGAGCAATAGGAGGAAGATGCCGTAGGAGAATACGTAAACAGGTCGTCGTCCGTAATACTCTGAGAGTGGAGCCAGAGTCATGGGCCCGAATGCCAGACCGAGGATATAAACACTCAGCCCGAGTGTTGCGATGTGTGGCGAGACATCCATGTCTTTTGCGAAGTCTCCAGCTATGGGTGAGAATCTGGACGTACATTAGCAAGGACCTGTCGGAGCGAGATATCACATCACCCTGAAGCACCCCAGCTGACACTGAGATCAATCGGAATGATGGCTGCCACCATCAGCCATTTTCGCAGTAACGGCCAGTTACGTGGATCATCAGAGTCGTTTTGGCTGAAAGCGACAACATTCGTTCCCTCGTCAACGTGTAACAGCGGCGATTCCTCTCGTGTATTGTCTGCCGAGAACCTCATATCTGCAGTTGAGCGTTTCCATCTAACCAAACCTCACACCGAGGCGCTGCGTCGCCGATATGTCGTTTTGTAGTGATGCAGGTGACACCGAGTCGATGACGTCATTGTGTCATGTGATTGCATACGTGGTGTTTTGTGGGCCCTTTTATCTTTCCTCTGATCATCTTGACAACCATCTGATAAAAGCTCTCGATATTAACAACTTTATCACGCAACTGATGAGTCGCTCGGAATCAACTTTCCTTTGATTTGAATTAGGCTGTGCGACTCGTGCGCTCCTCGGCTCGGTCGTCTTCATACCGAAGTACCGATATGAAATTACTATCCCCTCAATTACCCCGGATTCATTACGGATCTCAGCGAGCATTTCCCCATGAAGCCCATTTAGTTTTCCCGTCTACCGGGTAAAAACATTGAATTGACACTATAAACATTGGATGTGCCATTATGTATGGCTTCCAGTGTTCATTGTTGGTACTTCGTTTCCATCATGCATTCCCCTCTTGCGGCAACAGCTCTGCTGTCATTTGCCTCTTCAACATGGGCCTTGCTTAAGACTTCAGAGAATAATAGTAGTCTGACAATACTCAACGAGCGTCTTGTGGCAAGCGTCAGCAAGACTCGCGGTTACATTAACCTACTCACACTTGATGGCCAAAATCTATTGGGCAAAGAAGATGGAAACACTGGCGTAGGACCATATCTGGATTGTTATTGTACCCCTTCGGGATTTTGGACACCTGGTCGGGGCAGCAAAGTCGACTATCAGCTGTTCAACGGCACGGATGCAACAGGCGTCAAGTATGGCGGCATCAGCATGGGTGAGACATACACACCCACGGGTCAGCGGCTGGAGCAGTACTGGTTTTTGAGGGAAGGAGAGACAGGTCTTCACACCTTCAGTCGAGTGGCTTACTACAACGAGACTACACCGTTCTTGCGTAATCTCCAGGAGCTCAGGACCATGTTCAGACCCAATCACGACCCTCCCCTGTTCACTCATTTTGTGACCAACGAGGATTTTGACGCTCCTAGACCGAGTACTGAAGGTCAAGTGGTTGTTCAAGATGCAACTTGGTATCTTCCCAACAAAGATGACCCCTATGTTCAGGGCGTCGGTGATTATTTCACCAAATATACGTAAGTACGAACTGTCGACTTGGTCCCAAAACATGTACTGACCCAATGTAGATTCCAGGATACTTGGAGAAAACACAAAGCACACGGTATGTGGGCTGATGGATCTGGTAGCGCCAACGGTTCGACATATGGTGCCTGGTTGGTACACAACACAGTCGAGACTTATTTCGGCGGACCTTTGCATTCGGATCTCGTAGTTGATGGCATCGTCTACAACTACATCAGCAGTAATCACCATGGTGATCAGACCCCCAATATCACCCACGGCTTCGATAGGACCTTTGGGCCGCAATACTACCACTTCAACAAAGGCGGCTCGCTGGATGAGCTCCGTGCCGATGCTGAGCAATATGGTCTCAAGCCAAATTGGAACGCAAAATTCTACGATTCCATTGCCAAACATGTCCCCAACCTTATAACTGCTGCCGGTCGTGGTACTTTCAAGGCTAAAATCGATCTACCCAAGGGCGCTAAGGATGCTGTTGCGGTACTTGCACAGTCTGGTGTCGACTTTCAGGACAATGTCTTTGACACAAAAGCATACCAATATTGGGCTGAGGTTCCTTCGAATGGCGAAGTGAGCATTGACCGCATAAAAGCTGGTAACTACCGACTTACAGTCTATGCCAATGGTATCTTCGGTGACTACATCCAAGATAATATCATTATTTCTGCTGGAAAAAAGACCAACATCAAGGCAAAATGGAATCCAGAAAGTGCCGGCACCGAGCTCTGGCGTATTGGCACACCTGACAAGTCTTCTGGAGAATACCGTCACGGATACGTTCAGTCTCCTACACACCCTCTACTTACCGAAGAGTACAGATTATACTGGGCAGACTATGATTTCGTGACTGAGTTCCCAGATGGTGTGACATACAAAGTCGGTCGCGATGATCCCTCCAAGGCGCTGAACTACGTGCATTGGAGTATCTTTGGTGGCAAAGCGAATTATGAGCGTCCCAACCCTGTCTATGATAACGTCAATAACTGGACGATTCATTTTGATACCAAGGCACAGCAGCTCAAGAACAAGAAGACTGCGACTTTTACTGTTCAGCTTGCAGGTGCTAAGTCAGCAGCAGGCAACACAGACGTTTACAATGCAAGCGAGCCATACTCAAACCTCCCATACACCGTCAACGTCAACGGAAAAGACCTGGAGCCATGGATCATCCCATACTACCATTCCAGCTCTTGCGCCGTTAGATCTGCAGTCATCTGCTACAATATCGCGAACAAGTTTGTCTTCGATGCGAAGCTACTGAAGGAGGGCGAAAACACGTTCGTGTTGAGCCTGCCATATGGCGGAAAGAATTACGAAAGCGCTGTGCTACCAGAAGCTTTGTATGTGCAATATGATGCGATGAGGCTGGAAATGAAGTAGATTACAGATACGCCTTTAATGTGACCGTTGAATAGTCGTTGGCCTCTTGTACATGCTTAAACTGCATTCTTGTTATGTACAGTACCTGTTGGAACCCAAGATGAGGATCGACAACGGCTATACAAGATGTCGGCTATGAGACAAGGAGATCAACGTCAAATGTATATCGGACCGACGTCCAATATACATTCGTACAATGGTGCCTGATGTCCCTCCGCACAACGATGCCCAATGTCCCTTCGTACACGGACGAGCGGCACATGCGTGGAGGTGTAGAGTCCACTTGTTGGCTCTCATCATTCAGATAAAGAGACGGCCAGTCAAAGGTAGATAGAAGACAGAAAGAATCAATCAATGCATCATCGTTAAACTACTTTTTCCTTTTTACCAACTTCAGCACTAGTGCTAAGGGCCTACCAATAGCAACCATTCATGCGTTGGTGCATGTCCATTTTGCAAAATCTAGTCAATTTGACTGCAGAGCAGACACCTAAGCCTTGAATGGTGTCCTCCATAAGACTGCAATACTCTCTACTGAGCGTAACAGCCGGAAGTCTTCTGGTTCGGATAGTGCATTACTTTCCCTCCCATCTCTATCTTGAGAATACTCCTAGTTGCAAGACTTACTCAGCCCACCATCACTGGGATGGTTCTATCGACGACACTTTGCTTGCTTTTGGGAAACTATACTTACTCACCCGAATCCCTTCCGACTTGATTTAAGCGATAAACGACCGCCTGGATATGTGCTTGGGGAACTGTATTGCCGGTATTTATATGCTATGCCTGTCCGGGTTTGGAGATGACAATTATGCGCATGTCTTGAATTCTCCACCGCAGATGTCACCGGGCTGTTCTGTTCCAATATTCTGTCACATCTGACTCATCTCTCTGTACAATAGTACCCCTGCGATGCTGTGTCCTATGCCTGTGTTGATTTGGACGCAACCAGAGCCATTCCCATTGATGTAGCCACATCTCATGGAGTAACACCTGTCACCTTCTCCGGAAAACATGAACGGAACAGTATACAAGACCGGTCTAGCTAAACACTGAACTCATCAAGAGGATATTACTAAGCAAAGTCGCAAAATCATAAAGTAGGAATCGTGGATCAAATACACTCCAAAGCAGTGAGCGTTCATGTCAGAACCCAAAGTAAGAATGAAAGCATGCTACAAGCACAAAAAGACTCTTCATGCTCCAACAATCTTTACACCTTTGGTAGTTTCAGCCAGATGCTGCAAAAGATAGTGAGGGGGGCCTCTCCATCAATCAACTATCTCAAAGAAGCAGGAATTCCAGGCCCTAGCTTTTGCATAATCGCTGGCCCACCGCCTTTCTTTCTATCCTCTCCATTTACGACCTCCATGTGCAATATCTTCTTGTAGAACGGCACACTTCTTGCCCAATCGCTCGTAAACAGCATAGTCCTCCTCAAAAAAGGCATCGAATTGTGCACTTCGTCAACGCAACGCATTACCCACTTTCCAAGTCCTTCGCCCTGGTGTGATGGAAGAACATACACATCTGTCAGATAAGAGAATGTGCTGAAGTCGGTTACGCAGCGTGCGAAACCTATCAAGTTCATATCCTTCCTCGAAGTCATCTCTTGAATCCCGACATTGTTGTCCATCTGGGTGGTAGGCTTGGTGTCATAAAGGCCAAAGCAAAGAGAGTTATCGAGAGTTTCGCGCATAAGATTCTCTGGGAGCGGATTTGCCCAGTATACAACGTCTGTCGCGAAGGCTGCATTAAGGTCAGGTATGGAAATCAATGACGGGTCCGTTGATATGAAGTAGGGTCCACGGACCCAAGTCCGTTGTAGCAGAGTCTGTTTTATTGTCGGCATACTGAAAGGTTCGAATTTCAAATACGGTTCGACAAGCTGGATATAAGAGTTCTTGGACTGGAGAATAGAGCCCAAGCTGGGCTCTTTTGGTCGCGATGTAGAAATCTGATAATGGATAAACAAAGAGCGTTGAGTTTGGCATTAAAATTTTGCTTTACATGAGAGACGATAATCAGGAAGTTTGTGGTTATTCATATGAGTCATCCTCTAAACGTCCTTGGTAGGGTGAAAAGCCCAAGCTAGGTTAGTGAGCTTCGTCTGTCGGATATACACGGCTGGTGAAGGTCATTTGTAACTTGAATCTTGTTGAATATAATGCGTAGCATACACAATGTGTTCAAACAGTCAGGTACAAATCGTAGCGATTTCGATACTGAAAGTAATAGCGAGGTGTGCGATGTGATGAAATGAGTATCTGAGGTATAGGGAGATGGGATGAATTTAGTGACTGATAATTGCTCGGCTACAATCATGGAAGGCATGTATATATACTAGATAATCACATGACAATCTGTTACATGGTTTCAGCACGATGCAATAAAAATCACATATCCTAAGAATCCTAAGTGGAATTATTAACAAACATCAATCGTACGACGTACAAGGCGAGTTACTGAATTATCTCTTGTTGATGAGTTGCAAGCTCCAGCAAGATATTCCAGAGATAATCTTAGAACTACACAAATTGTCATCAATCACAACCGTTGTGGTTTTGAAATCACGGAGACTTTTTCGTCAAAACACTCGCAGGAATCACAAAGTTAGAATTTGAATGAGAGTGATCTGCACATGTAACAGCTGCTAGATATGGGCCATTTTGCAGATTCTATACCACATATGAACCGAATCTTTACAATGTTTCTATTGGTATCACCGAGTATCGTGCCGACATCGCGGCACGATACGAGGGCTGCAGGTTATACGGACCGATTAATCTATATGCCGTGGTGCATAAAGATACGGCCACGACCAACATTGAGAGGTCGAACCCAAGAATCTGAACTTACACCCGGCAAGCTAGTAGATGACCTAGATGTCACTGCTAGCCCTTGCCACGTAGGAGATTCGCGGTATAGCTCTATACAATCTACTCTCTTGACCCATACATCCTTCATATTTCATCTCAACCCTTGCAATTGTGCACCGTAGACTAGCGTTCCGCGACATCTACGGGCAGTCGATTAACAGCGTCCAAAATACCTTCCCATTTCACGGGCGGGTATACCGACAGTTTCATTTACGCTGTAGTCCGGTTTTTCGTATTTGAATGGCCCGTGAGTCTTTATAATCTACTGCTATTCTGATACGTGAGACGATAACCTACGGGACCTGGTCGTTGAGGAGTAGTTATTGTTTAGTCCTTAGTGCCAGAGGCTCCGGCCCTACTGGCCAAACTTCTCGCCATACGCACAAGGTATGGCGACTTTGCATGGTACCACCGGAAATACAAGCATGACGACGCAGAACTCCTATGTTCATGTGGAAAGGACAAGTCTCCTGAACACCTAGTACACTGCCCGCGTATGCGGCGCTGGTTCACACATTGGCCTGCACGGCCTGCCTGGCCACCCTCTAACACTGAAGAGGGTATCGCGTACCTCCAAGAGTTGCTCGACAGCCCTGAAGACTTTGCTGACTTCCTTCGCCTTGCGGATAGAACCTGACCTCTCGGTCAGCGTTTGCACATCGCAACGCTGCCCCCCCTTCACACAGGCATATACTTTGGCATTACCGTGCAAATTGACTCCACGTTTCTTTTGCTCTCGCACGGAGGAGAGGAGGACAAGATACACCCCTGAAAAGGAGATGCTCACGCAAGACCCGCCTCCGCTTTAGCGCCTGGCGCGTCCCCAATACCCCATGAGGGGTGAAAATGTATGTAAAGGCAATTGCCAAATGTACCGGGGCGTTAATATAATACTACTACTACTCCTACTACTACTACTAGAGACTCCGGCCTAAGCGGCCCACCCCCGTATCATCAGTTCCTACGTGCCGAGCACGTGTCGATGACCGCTTTTAGTTCTGATACTATAAGTTCACAATGAGAGAATACCGGGTATCTGGCTAGTTTTCAAAAGCTCTGAACATGGCTTAGACTGGCTTTGTCTTATTCGCACCCAATGGTTTACAGGACGTATCTGCCCATAGCATCGCAAGACTGACTCGACTTTGACACTTTTGCTAACATGATGGAGTACACAAATTCAGATCTTTATAAATTGTGATTGTAGCCTCCAAGATTTGCCTGATATTCTTGATGTTCTAATCTCGCAGTAAACTTCTTGCACGTTATGACGTGGCGCGTCGTAATCGACGTCCGGAAAGTTTGCTTTCGGCAACACGGAGGGTCTCCTTACCCACATTAATGCTAAATACCACAAGACTGGAGCTTCTAATTATTACTTATCGCGGGGCCTTAGATTCAGCTAGCTTCGGAAAGGGCTGCAATCCAGACCGGACCAAACTCCGCGTGAGTCCCAAGCCTGATTAAGGCTGATGCACGGGCGAGCCTTTTGATATCGTTCCATCTCCATAGTTTCCCCGCACGCAGCAGGGTCCCAAGGTCATCAAATCAGGAATTCAGACATGAATACCATGGTAAAAATCATCATCGGATGTCACATTGTATCAGGAATACTAGAACCTGTACCCTGGCTAGACTTATAGCATGGAAATAGGTATATAAGATAAAGCAAGGAGGATGTAGACCAAATCTGTCCGGATCTCTTTTAGAGTTCTATTTTTTACACCTAAAAAAATTACTTTCAACCCCCAAACCACGAGCACTATCATTACCCCTTACCAATATGCGCTTTATCCTTCCTCTATCCGCCTTTGCCAGCCTTGCCTACGCCCAAACTAATGGAACAAACGGGATTGGCACAACGCCCACTGAGCGCTCCGTCGTGTCAGCAGACCAAGCCTACCAAATCGTTCAGGCAGCCGTCAAGAATGCCACCGCCATAGGTATTCCTCAGAACATTGCCGTTGTTGACCCGTCCGGTCTTTTGGTCGCATTCTTTCGGATGGATAACGCCTATATCGGGTCTATCGATATCAGCCAGAAGAAGGCAAGGACAGCAATATTATTTAACGGGTTGTCGAGTGCAGGATTGTACGAATCGAGTCAACCTGGCCAGCCTTTATATGGCATCGAGCAGACGAATGGTGGCTTGGTGGTGTTTGGAGGAGGGTAAGTACCAAAACCTGTCATGGACAACAGCGATTAGTTAACAGGATTTAGACTGCCAATCTATTACCAAGGTAAATTGATCGGTGGCGTCGGCGTCAGCGGAGGGACAGTGTCCCAGGACGTCGAGGTTGCTACGGCAGGATTAGCAGGTATTGGAGCGAGCGCTACTGCGCCAATGTAAAGAAATACATTTTAGACTGGAGTAGATATTGAACTATGATGCAATTTGGACAGGCTGAGTCAAGATGCAGTTTGATCTTTCAGTCGTTTGGTTTGAGGTTGTCGTCCAGTAAACTCTTTCAAGACCCTGATGGACGGACGGTATAGATACCGTGGAAACAACGACTTGCGAATGCAGCAGATCCTGGAATTGTTTCAAGACACAGAGAATTCAAAAATGAATATATCAAACTGGTTGCATCAAAAGCATTGGACGATCGCTGGATCAGTGTTTGTTAGTCGAGTCGCAGGAGCAAGAAAAAATCCAAACTTGCAGCGCAACTCGTAGGAGGGATTCGTAGAAAAGTCAAAATCTGGCTTTACTGGAGAGGCTTAAGACATATTAGTAAGCTTTCAAGCACTAGTTCCAAAGTTCGTGAAGGAAGCGTATTCTAAAGATTTTTATTGATGACTGATTGGTTCATTCCATATCTGTCTCTTGCTCTCCCCCTACTTATACGAGTGGTGAGAGGCCGCGTTGCCCGACACGTGCCCTCATACTTCTCCGCACAGAAGATTACACTTCAAGAGACCTCGGACATCAATTCCAAGTACGTTTGATGTCCTTGTTTCAATAGCCGTGGCCGATCCACATCATCGGTGTCAACAAGATAACAACAAAACATCAGCGGATACACCAGATACAGACTTAGGTCATGGCTAATATGGATATTCATTCACAACTCGCTAGGGGTATAACAGCTATATCTCATTCAAAACATAAAATCGATCACTCATTCTTACTCCTTCGAACGATCCAGTCGCTCTAGTACTCCGACTCGAGGCGGTTGTTTTCAATGAAAACCTTCTTAAACCTGCCATGCAGCAGGTCGTTGGTAACGCCTGCGGCACTCTTCGCATTCTCTTTAACAAGCTGGCTTGTCGGCTTCATGAACAACTGATCAATCTCCTCAAGGGTCTTGTTCTTGGTCTCATACATGAAGAAGATCTGGTAAAACCAGCCGAGCACCGCAATACCGCCATAAAAGCCGAGGGTCAGTCCAGTACTCGTAAACGCCTTTTGCATGCCGGTGAAGTTGTATGTGACAATGAAGGAAGACAGGAATAACCATCCGGTTGAGGTTGTCATACCGTATGATCGGAGGTAGGTTGGGTACACTTCGGATGGAATGACCCAGGTGAGCGCAGCGTAGGAGCCGAAGAACAGTTCATAGAGGATCAAGCCAGTCAAGTAGAGGCCCAACTTTCCTTGCAGATTGCCTTCAGCGACGTGGTAAGAGGCACCAACGAGGACAAGACCAACAAAGAAACCAGGTAACATGGCAATAGCCCAGAAACGACGACCACAAGTTTCCATAAGGAAGATGGCAGGAATGGTACCAAGCAGGAGTGAACCACCACCGACAAGAGACATGTAGGTAGCGTCGTAGTCATTGAAGCCGACCTGGGACATAAGAACGGACATGTAGTACATAATAGCCTGTAACATTGGTAAGTGGAAGTTGTGCCGAAGACAGAGTATGACTTACGTTGATACCAGTGAATTGACCAAGGAAGATCATGATGTTGGCGTAGATGATAGCTCGACGAGCGCGAGGTTTGGTGAAGAAGTCCATCCAAGGGAAACGATTAGTGCGGCCGGCAGCAACCTCAGCTTCCTCCTCTTCAGTGCTGACCTTCATGACAAAGAACTCTTTCCTTGCCTCCAGAGTCTCAATACCACGGATGCGGCGCCAGACCTTGAAAGCTTCGAGCGTCTTACCCTTGTGCATGAGATAACGAGGGGACTCAGGCATGAATAAGATGCCGATACCCATGATAGTAGAAAAGACGAGCGAAGAACCAAGGATGTAGCGCCAGTTGCCAGGAACGCTAACGAACATAGCAGCGACAGCATAGCCGAGCACTTCGCCAAGGGCGATGTTAAACTGGTAGAGAGAAACCAAGTTACCACGAAGTCTGCTTTCGACTGTCTCAGCAACGTATACAGGGACTGTACCACCCTCGAGACCAACACCAGCACCAAGGATTACACGAGCGGCGACGATCATGCCATAGTTCATTGCACCAGCCTCGAGCGCACCACCGATGGTGTACAGAATGCAGGAAATGATAATAGCCCAGCGACGACCGAAATACTCATTGCAAGGCGAGATGAGGAAAGCACCTGCGACAGCTGTCCCGTATTAGCTTGCTCCTGATGTTAGTGATGTCGAGGCACTTACCACCTAGCGGCATGCCAGAGTTGACGAGGGAGTTTTGCTGATCAGTAAGGTGAAGATCCTTGGGCAGGAACAGGTTGGCACCGGAAATAAGCGACTGGTCAAGTCCAGATAGGAGCCCACCCATGGACGCGAAAGCGACGAGTAGCCATGTGAAGTACTTGGTGTTCTTGAACTCAAGTTCAAAAAAGCCCTTTTGGTAGCCAGTCTGCTCAAGTTCTTTCTGTAGGTCGTGAATCAAGTTGTCCGACTCCCACCCGTGAGCGTTCTCAAGTTGTTCAGCCCTCGCCTTCGGTGCGCTGTAATCCGAGGGAGGAACAACTGAGATCTCTCCAGCCTTATTAGGAGCTGACGCAGTGACCTCCTCGAACTGCTGGGGATCTTTTTCGTCCATAGTTGTGAGTGATCAGTAAAGATCAGCAAGGAAATAGAAAGTGGAGGATGAGAAAAGTGTTTTCTTACATTTCTTTCTGGGGCGTGTCTCCGCCTTTTAAATACCCAAGTGGAGACCTTCAGGCCCATGGAGAAGAACCCCATGGCACTCTCCTCAGTACCGTGTGACGTACGCGTGGAGTCTCCATGGCACAGGCAGCAAAAATCTGCCATCCCCGGCTCAAGACCCTGGTGATGGTGCATAACCGGACGTTGCGGATTCATCAAGAATTGCACAGAAACGGTATAGTATAGTGGAGCGCGTAAGCACCGGTCTGTTCTCTTTATGGAGCTTGTATGCAGCTTGATTTCGAAAAGCTTCTAATGGACCCACATGAGGCTCTGCGCTGATCTTGTTTCTTGTCCCGAGATTTTCACCGATTGAATGACAGAAAGAAGATGGAGTCAGCTTGTTTCCCCAGATTTGTTGGTGCATATCGATGTTCAGATACAGTAAAGGTGGTGTCGCTACATTTGCAGTTGTAATAAGCTTCACACAAGCGGTAGTGGCGTACCTCTACGGCGCAGTAGTTCGCCATTTGGGACCAGAATTGAGGCTCTGAAAAAGCTTTTTAGCTGCCGATGAGTTTCCGAAGGGGATGTCTAGGCGTAACGCTATGACGACAAGACAGCACTTGAAGCAAAAGCCAGTACGAAGTTGATCTCATTTGTCGTAGCATCCTTGCAACATCGGAGCCGTCTGTGGAGGTCAACATCGGACGAGCGGACTTTATACTGCTTTAAGTATACTGTAGACAGGAACGGCCTTAGCAAAGTAAACCATCCGCTATATTGTTTCCGAAGATATATCGCGTGCTCGCCCCAGATGACACCGTGCCGTAATTCTACATCGAGAGCATGAGACTCGTTTACCATGCAATTGCAACCGGAGGAAACCGGCCACAAACAATTCTCCAGAACTGAGCCTGTCTGGTGAGAAAAGAGGAGGCGACCAGCATCATTGCGCTTGAAATCTGTTTGCAAAATGAACAATGTAGCCTTCAAAGTGGTCGCAATTGCATTGGAAGCACTCGAAACTTGAGGTTGCGTGTGAAGTCCGAAGAAATGCCAATAGATCAAGTGATAGTTGCTTATAGACCGCCTCCAGGCCCTACCAATACTTCACTATTGTGTAATAGTCATCTCCAGTGTGGAGAACCATGAGGCTCTGCGGTCCGGCCAGCTTCCTAACGTTGTCTCGGCACACGAAGGATCTGGTGTCTTCGATGCGAGGCGAGGTGCGTGCCCTGAGGAGTGAGAATGTGCAAGAATCACAGCACCCGGGAGATATCATGCCCGGCATTCTCGTGGTAGCCTCTGCATCCCGTCTGGCAAATTGCTGTAATCTGAGTGGTAGTGTTTTCTTTGTTGACGGCTGCGATCCAGGGAAAGGAAGGTCTGGCGATCACCCCCACACGCGACTCATGCTTGCTTGCTCACGTGGTTTAGTGGGGTGCATTTATTACTCATCGAAACAAGGCAAGCTAGATATATAACCTTGATTCTCAGAGACGAGCAATTCTTTTGTAAGTGGACTTTGAAAAAAGAAAAATTTGCATTCTGATAGGTTCCAATGTTTTCAAGCTAGGAACAGAACCTAATGACGAATGGGTATCTTGCAGTGACGTACAAACATGACATGGTTTGAAACGAAGGAAAGTAACAGTACAAGGTTAGACGCTGAGGCATGGTGCTCTCAAGAAAGGACAAGGGGAAGGAGATGCAGAACAGAAACCAAAACTATGCTTGACGACTCAACAAAAACTCAACAGCACGATCAACCCTCAACCCATCACCCAAGTCGGTAACGCGCAATGCCTCTCTTGCCAGGTCGGCAGTGAACCCCATCTCTACAATTCGGTATATTGCCTTTTCAGCTGTGTTCTCATGGGCTGGACTATCAAAAATATTCGCTTGCACTGGATGTTGTTGGAACACTGGGTGGTGAGCAATCGCTGCGTTGTACTCGCTCGAGCTCGAGCTCGAGCCTTGTGAGCTGATACTAAGGTTTGTTTCCTTCCTGACAGCGTGTGGTCTTTGGACGCGGAAAGCCGGATGGTCTGGAAATGGGAATTGTGAGATGGGCCCCTGTGTACGGAAAGCCGGATGCTCTATGATTGGGGGCATTGTTGTCGCTATACTGCTGCGGTCATGAGCGCCAGATATGGTGGATGATGGAGGGGTGGGAAGTAGAGGCTGAGCTACTGTTCTTTGCAGTGGGGACTGGGTGATTATTGGAGGTAGAGAAACATGTGTTGCTGGAAGTACCGCGGGAAGTTCGGCGATGTGAGTTGAAATCTCTTGTGCGATAGCAGAGGTAGGTCTAAATGATGGAATATGTGAGGTGAGATTATTCGTGGCCGGCAAAGGAGGGTGCTGTCGAGTTAGGCTCCTCATAACATTTTCCCATTCACTCATGGGCCGATCCTGACTC
Organism: Leptosphaerulina australis; assembly: GCA_026120165.1. Taxonomy (NCBI): domain Eukaryota; kingdom Fungi; phylum Ascomycota; class Dothideomycetes; order Pleosporales; family Didymellaceae; genus Leptosphaerulina; species Leptosphaerulina australis. The sequence continues at coordinate 23,284 of JALRMI010000318.1, forward strand.
TGACGGATCATCCGCAATTGCTCGCCGCTATTCTTGCGGTGCCTGATATCGTGGATGTGCCTCTGTATGCGCTGTTTCGACAATTGGCGCTGAAGCTCTCGTGTTGAGCTTTCTGCATAGACATTCGCAAGCTTGTCTTCGTAGACCCGCGAAGCTGCCTCTTTCAGAAAGCTCCTTCTACTGCTGCCACGAATAGGAGGCTTCCAGGTGGTCCAGTTCTTCTCATAGGCTAGCGCGAATGCAGATCCGTTGTCTTTGTAGCATAGGCGAGCAAGGTCAAGGACAGTGTCAAGACCCAGGCTCAGAAGATGGTGGCACCATTCATCTGTACATGTTAGTCTTTGTAATCACTACCTTATAAAACAAACCTACCCAGCATCATCTCCTCACCATCGATATCGCCTCCTCGAATCTCAGTATCATCATAAATACCAAATTTGCGCGCTTCAGCCGTGCGACTTTGAAATCCCTGTAGCAGAACACCTAAACAGTTCCAGAGCTCCATCATATCGAACAACTGCTCTGCAGTCAAGCCACCTTCGTTGCCCTTTGCAAAGCAATCTGGAGCACTGACCAAGGTATCGTTCATAAAGTCGGTGCCCATGACATTAAAGGTACACGCTGGCTGGTGAGCCTGCACACCTCCCCTAAGCCAGTCCTGCTGAGCCATGACATCTTCTTCCCGACCTTTTGTAGACCCAAAGATCTTGCAAAATGCCCAGATACGCCACAGAGCGTCGTTTACTCTTCCAGCATTAGGCGAAGTTTCATCAAGAAGCGCGTCAGAAATGTCAGGACGCACAAAAGAATAACACTTTTCTTTGATCAGCGACTTTATTTCTCGCATTGTGTGCATGTCACGGTTGTGGAAATGAATGTAGCTGGTGGGCGAGTACTCTTCAAATGGTCGTGTCATCTCAAGATCCTCATCCCGCAGCAGGTCGTGTCCTGGAAAGGCGATCTCTCTGAACTCCCATGCTGGCGGCGAGGTCTTGAAAACAACAGATTTGATGAGGTCGAGCTCATAGCACTTGAACACTTTGTAGAACCCCCTGTTCACGACGGCTACCGAAAACAAGTCCTCTAGATGATCCAGACTTTGTAAAATTTTGCGGAGGACGTTCTCAGCATCGCTCGGTGCAACAATACGTGGCTCTGGCTTCGCTGAAAGTGGGAGTGGTGATAGCACAAACTCTGCCATTGATTGTTGATTGACCGAACGAGAGTCTCTTCTCAGTGACCGCCCTCTTGTAATCTGAGATGCGATATGATCTTTCGGTATACGAGATAACCTGAACAATTCCGCATTGATCACTGACTGACGCTTGCTAGATTTTCTGGGTAGTAGCGGAGCAGGTTCGGCCGATGGTCTTGTCATGTGTCTTCTCCAACTGGGTCTCCCATTCTCGTCATGAAGAGTTTGGGATCGCTTATCATTATCCGCAAGTCTTTCCAAAAACGTGTCTTCTGTCAACGAAGTCAACGATCTTTCCAGTTCATTTTCTACCTCGCTTAGAGTTGGGCTTGGACTTCGGTCGCGATCCGACTTCCTCGACTCGGAACGTCTCAGCGCCTGTTTTGTTGCGCCTAGGCTCGGACGTGAAGCGAGACTTCTCCGGTGGCCGCTCGAATTGGACGATTTACGTATGACGGTCGGGCGGCGAATGATTCTATTCGTGGCGCAGCGTGTGGGTTGGAGTGTGCAGGTAGACTGGAAAGCAGTATCTCGCTTGGCGGCGCATGGTGCATATCGACGCGGTGGTATTGCTGGTGGAGGGCCGTAATCAGCGCTATCGATTGTGCGGTTATTCATAGTCATAGGAGCAGCACGTGAACGGTCCTCTTCGACACTAGTTTCCGAAGAATGGTTGCTATGTAGAGAAAACTCATCGCTCTCTCGAGAATCGACCGACGAGGTGGTTGATACTGAGTTGTTCTTGCAATGCTGTGAACTTTTTTGATTTGTTGGCGTCATAGGTTTTGACAGCTGAAACTGCCTGGAGGGCGCCGAAGGTGGGTGATGGAGAGGTGATACGATGGAGTTGCGCATCATGACCTTGTTGGATCCTGATGGTGGAGATATGTCATACGCATCCTCAATTTCAGCAGAAGCAGACCGTATTTGTGCGTTGTTAGGGTGTCCAGAAGCCAAAGGCATTGGTTGATTTCGATCCTGTGCTCCGATAGGGATTACTACATGTATCTTTGGTTTCAAACTCTTGACCGCGCTAAGGCCCTGTTTATCTTTGAGGCGCCACTGAATCTTCCCGTGTTTGTATGCCCCAATGGCTCCCCTGAGTGAAGCGATGCTCGCGACCGATTTCAGGTTGTTATCGTGTGTTGTAGAAGAGTTGTTTTGTTGGGTACACCCCTGAGGAGCTTCATTCTCTGATACCGATGATAAGGCTGGACTGCTTGATGCTGACTTGCAGCTCTTAGCCTGGCAAGTTGACGTAGACATGTCTCGCTCGTCAGCGAGGAGAGCCGGTTTACATGCAGTTGTCTCTGGTACTGCACGTAACACAGTGCCCGACTTCTTCGAACTTCTTAACCTCTGGAAAGGCATACTCTTCTTGGTATGATCCTTCACACCGGGGTTTCTGGTGCTCTGTTATAGATGGTAGATCAACAGCAGGGTGTTATTTCCTTTTTAGTCCTGTGCTTGGGTAACCACTCGGTAGTTGTAACAGCTTGCGGTTGTAAAGTGTGCTCAAGTGGAACGTTTGTGGAGGTTGAATGCTCTGACAAGGGAGCAACACGCGTAGTCATGACTTTCAGTGGCCGGGCAATAGTGTATACCGTCAAGAATCCAAAATAGCCAGCTCTATTAAGGCCTCCCTGCAGCTGCGGATAGCCAGGGAGTGCAGGTTTGTGGCACGCGGAGCCGTTACTCTCGGCGTTGGCGTAAGACGATACGACAACTTTAAGTCTCTAGTCTTTTTCAAGCAGAGATGGCGGATGCGAAAAGCGATGATGTTGATGAGGAGGATGAAATAGCAGTACCTACATGACAATATTGCACGCATTCTGTCTTCGAATGGGCTATCTACTCCAACCGCGGATGCAGTGTGGAAGCCTCTATGCTTGGAGGCGCAGTGCATAGCGGATGTTGCGGAGGGGTTTGCATATGAGCCTTCGGATTCCGTGGGAAAAGCGATCGGTGGGGCTCCCCAATTTAGAACAGCTCAGCCGCAGTGATGATCACCGTGCGTATTCCCGTCCACCAACACCGTCGCGCTGTATTGGATTGTCGTTTGAATATGCTTTCTTGGTAATTACCACTCATCAACATTGAGAGTTTATTCGGCTACTTGAACTGACACAAAGGTGTTCAATCGTCAAAAGAATTGCCCAACCCGAAGCTGACGTGTGAACACTGTGCATAATGAACCAGCGAAGCTATTGGCTGCACTACAGTAGGCACAGGGTCTAAGACGGGCCTTCAGCTGTTGCAGGGCTCGTATGGTATGTAACCGTGCCATGTGGTTGTGAACGATCTTCGCACTCCTCGTTTCCTGTATGGGTATAGGCTTGGTATGACTTCCCGTCTCTCGCTCAGCTCCTCCAATGCTTGTTTAGAGTTGTACGGGTAATAGCGATGGGTTGCAATCAGTTAACGCAGACCCCTATGTTATGCACACACTGATACAAGACTTCTTCTAAATTTGTTTGTCTTCAAAGTGGCTGGAGAAACGTGAAACAAGTCGGCAGCAAACTTTTGGTAGACGAATTGAGTATGAAATATGATTCAATAATCGCCAGTGCTCATACGCTCTATACCGTACAAGCGGAGATACACAAGGAAATAGGAATGTCTAACAGTAGTTTGCGCCGCCATCCCGTGCGCACATGATGTTGATGCCTCAACTTCTTGTCTTACACAACCCTGACTTCTCCTGTTTCTCTCCTCGGTCAGACCCAAAAGTGCAATCCCATCAACAGCTGGGATATACACATTTCGATGGTCGCTTCATGGTGCTGTTGACAACCCTTCCAGAATCCAATCCATCTAATATGGGATACCCTCGTACTCGCCATACCCAAGAGCCAAGTTCATGTTCTGCAAACATTGTGTCGCAGCACCCTTCAGCAAGTTGTCAATCGTAGCGTTGATTACAACACGCTTACCCGAGCTGTGAACAGCAAAGCCACCGATCTCAACACCGTGCTTGCCTGAAATATTCTTGACGAGCGGCGACTCGCCAACAATCTTGACAAGCTTCTCACCAGCGTAGCGGTCCTGGTAGAGGTTACGGATGTCACGTGAAGTCATGGTACGGTTGAGCGGGATAGAGATGGTATGCTAAGCTATGTCAGTTGAGTGTGTAGAAGTGAAGACTTGAGAACTTACGTGAATACCCTGGAACCAGACAGCGACATGAGGAATGAATGCTACTTCCGTACCCAGCTGCCTTGAGATCTCCCTTTCGTGGATGTGATCTACTAAGCTGTAGGGGATCAGGTTGTTGGTGAGGTTGTTTACATCGTTCTTGGGGCTGGGCTTGGTGCCCGCTCCTGAGTAGCCCGAAACACCGAAGACCGTTGGCTGGCCACCAATGAAGTCGAGAAGAGGTGCGATACCGAGCTGAGCGGCGGTTGCGTAGCAGCCAGGGTTGGCGATCCGTGTAGCACCGTCAATCTTACGACGGGGAATCATCTCAGGGAGACCGTAAGTCCACTTGTCATCGAATCGATAATCTGCACTCAGGTCGACAATGACAGACTCTGTGTTACCAGATCTCTCGACTGCGTCCACAAATGGCTTGCAAACACCGTTGGGAAGAGCCATGACCCAGCAGTCAACCTCGCCCTTTTTAGCCAGCTGCTCAACGTCATCAGGAGATAAGTTCTCGTATGTGATCTGGCGCTTAGTATAGCCCTGCAGCTTTTGACCGTTGAGCTCACGCGATGAGACGTGTCGCAGATCCATGTTGGGATGTTTGTTCAAGAGGTCAATAAGCGCCTGGCCAGTGTATCCACGAGCGCCGATGAGAGCAATCTTGGAGGGGTAGTCTTTGCTCGCAAACTTGTTGCCATACGGGGGGTTAGGGTTGGTGGAATCCTGGGAGCGCGATGCAGAGGTTGCGAAACCACGGGACGCGGCCGGTGCAATCCTATTTTGCCTCATCGATGGCCGGACAGACTGTCCCATTGTGCGTGATCCAGCAATTGTCGAGTAGCTGCGAGCCTGCTGACCCTGCTTCAAGCCGGCAACGAAGTCTGCCGCCCTTCGGAATTGTGACTCCAGGCTGTCCTTGAGAATGGACCGGCCTTGCTTTGAGTAGTTCTCCAAAAGTCCAAAGATCTCAGAAGATTCCGCTGATCCCCACCAGCAGAAGATCTCCTTCTCGCGGCGAAGGAAGCCATCAGTCTTCTCCAAGTTCCACTTGACAAGGTTTTGCTCCTGGCTCTCAACGACCCAGTACATCTTGGGGTACTTCTGCTTCATGCGCTCGAACACGAGGTCAGAGACGTTGGTAAGGAAAGCATCCTTGGTGGTTGTGAAAGTTGATAGCTGAGCGAACTCGCTGTCCTTACCAGGAGGGTAAACAATAGCAACAACACCCATGGAATCGTCGAAGAATGCTTCAAAGGGGCGGGTTTTGAGGTTCTCCACGTATTTCGAAACCGCGTTGCTAGCCTCAGCACCTCCGTGTTCCCTAGCCAGTGCCTGAGATAGCCCATCAACATCCAGATCCTTGAAATCGCTGACTTCCTTTACGCTGCCGCCATTGCGGATCAACGTGCCACCTCCAGTGTGTGTGAACAGTTCCTTTCCGAGGTTCTGCGGGTGGGTAATAGCGACACTCGATGTACGGGGAAGACCGTCCAACAACTTCTTGGCCTCTACAATCTTGAGCTTGGTACCGTACCTGACCCAAGGCTGCTTGAGGTAGCTGTCATACTCGCCCTCCAGATTGATGTGAGAAATAAGCTTGCCCGTCTCGGCGTTGAACAGACCACCCTTCTCGGACAAGTAGATAACCTTCATTGGCTCGAACTGGCGTGCCAGAGCAGCAGCAACGACATCGGCGTTGACGTTCAGGATCTGGCCGTCCTCAGTCTCAGCCATAGAGCACAGAATGGGCAGCTCCTTGTTCTCAATAGCATCCATGATCGCCCTAGGGTTGATCTTGGTGATATTGCCAACATATTTCCACTTCTCCTTGTCTAGGTAGTCTGCCTGCAGAGCACCAGCGGTGATGGGACGGGCAGGGACTCCCCAGTTCCTCTTGAGTGTCATAACAAGGTCCATGTTGGCTTCCAAGAAGAGCTTGCGTGCAATGCCCAGCGTCTTCTTGTCTGTTACTCTGATTCCATCGATGAAGTCTGGCTCGACACCAGAGTCCAGGAGCGTCTGGTTCATCTGGGGGCCAGCTCCATGTACAATGATGGGGTAAAGCCCAATGGCATGCAGCTGCTGGAGAGCGAAGCATAACTCATCAAGGTGGTCGGTGAGAATGGCACCTCCAACCTTGACTACGGCGAACTGGTGCGGCTTGACGGAGCGAAATTGGCCGAGGTACTGATCGACTTCCCTGCGAGAACTGGCACTGGCGAGCAGGTTGAGAAAGGCAGCGTATACAGAAGATTTCTGGCCGTCTCCTGTTGTGTACAAACGACTTTGGGTTGTGCTGGCGACGAGGGCGCGTGGAAGGGTCCTCCTACTAGAAGCCGCAACTATCTGGCGGGACGAGCGTGCTGCTGCGCGCGCACCGGCTCGTACGACGCCCTGCATGGTGACCGTCTCGCTCACAAGGCTCGAAAGAGGCTGTTCAAGATATTGGGGGCGGTGGAAGGGCGAATTGGCGAGTGAATAGGGAAGGAAAAGTCAGACAGATAGACTGGAATGACGCTTGAAGCTTTGGAGCTACAAAATTCGCTTCCGATAACGCACGCAGCCTCCAGCATTTGTCCCGCAAGTGGCGCGATAAACCCTGGCTTGCATCTGGGGAACTGCCGGCTATTGGCCGCAGCGGTAGTTACTTTAGGAAAATTTCCCTCTTTGGTAGCAAGCCATGAGCGAGAAAGGCATCGCTCATGTTTGGTGGAGCCTTTCTAATCAGATTGAAGGATCTGATAAAAATGACTCTTGTCAAAATGAAGAGGCTCGCCGCAAAATGGCGCGGACGTGCGGCAATTGAGCGCATCACGTGAGGTACTGTTGACCGTTCACTCGTGGATATGTGTGGGTGGGTGTGAGTGTGTGTATATATATGAGGCATATTGAAGGCATTGAAAATACCTCTGACAGCTTATCTGGGAGTCAGTAAACACCGCAGCTGGCCGTCACTCAGCTATACCTGAATGTCTCTAGGTCGATGTACTGTGGATCTGCGCTGAGGACGTACCCACAGTGAGTCTTGTGAAACGTCATCTGAACTCATGGTTGAGTAGTACCTGACAACGAGGCTCTTGGCGATGTTTGCTCGTGGCTGGGTCGAGTTAGATGCACCTGCATGCCCCGAGGTTAAAAGGCTGTGCAGTGCCGTAGCTCTGCAATGGTGCAGCAGGCTTGCTCCCTCAACAACAGTGCATACAGAGAAGTGCTGGATCTAGAAGAATATCATGCAATTGGCTATGGGCAAGAAGACGAGTGTAAAGCATTCGAACTCCATTGTGAGCGTGTCCCGGCTATGCCCAGAACGGCTCTAAGGTATCATATCATAAGAGAGCAGTCCCAGGCACTGTGATGCAGGGCTGCATCCTGTGCCGGTCGTTCAAATGCAAAGAAAGACAAGAAACTGAGCCTCGCTCCCAAACGGTCGTAGACGTAAATCCTACAGGGTGTCATAAAGTACAGCGCACATGAGTGCCACTCCCCGTCTTCGTGGCGTGCAACTGTCCGCCGCTACGCAATTATTATATCGGGTATGTTTTGTGGTATCTGGCGTAAAGACGTTTACTTATTCTGTGTTGCAACGACTGGCCCAGTGTTAGTGCTCCGTGTGTATACAGAGTGTTGGCAGACCTACCAGAAGGAACAATGATGACGACGAGCAGGATGATGATGCCGACAATAAGGCACATGCGCATCTTCATGTCCTTCCACCACATCTGCTTGCGCACACGGTTGGCGCCCCTTCGGAAGCCCTGTGCGGAGACAGCAAGGTTGTCGGTCTTGTCTTGCAGCGAATCTAGGCGGGCACCGCGCTCAGAGACCTTGTTGATATTGTCGCGCATGATTCCAACAGTGCTGTCGATTTCCTGGTTTGCATGTTAGTAGCTGCCTGACACGTATGATTGAGAGACCGTAGAGCGTGCGCAGGTCGAGCGTAGTGAGCGAAATGCACAATCCACACTACAAAGTGAAAAGACTGCCTGCATCGGTTTTCCAAATGCTCTGTCGTCGCCGCAAGGGCCGATGTCATGTCTCTGCACGATCAAAACTAGCTCCTGGGCCACGACTGCAGCACCGATGTTGCTTGCTCTACAACACTGCGACCGTCGCGTGTTCACTCTGAGTCCTCGATACAGGGCGATGGGAACGTACCGCCTGGAGAGCGGCAGTGCGCATGTTGCCATTCTGGCCTTGGGCGCCCTGCTGGCCGGCGCCGCCGGAAGGGATGTACGGGTCATAAGGTTGCTCGCGGTCGGCCATTATGGTGGAAGTAGGTGTGGAAGGTAGTTTAGTCGTGTACAACGGATGCAGTGATGAACAGTGTCGTGAAAGTCGTTAGAGTGATGGGTGGGGAGGTGGTGTGGTTGGGCGTGTTGAGGAAGGCGGAGCGACTGGAGAGCTGGCTGCTGGGCAGGGCAAGGTTCTCTGACACACGCTGTCTGAGCTCTGAGGCTGGTGCGGCGTGAAACCCAGCACAGCTACGAATTTTTTCCTGGTGTATCAGTGGGTGCAGTCGAAGTGTAAGAAAGAACCAAATATTCCAACAAATGTACCTAGGTGCACAACAATATTTATTCTTCTTCTTCACGTACCAATGTCATTGTTCTGCGCCACGACAATAGAGTCACGTGCTGGACAAAGCCACCGTCATTACGAAATGTGAGTGCTGGCGTGGCAACAAAGAAGCCGAAATTAGCAGCGCCAGTGCTCAAGCAGGCCTCGTAATCGCCAGGGTCTGTCCCCAAGCGTTGCTGAAGCCTTCAAAGACAAGCATTGTAGGTTACAGTAGTCACTGATGCTCAAAAGAATATGTAAAACTTCTTTACATATGATTGGTATTGAATATTAATACATGTTCATTTGCCTGTCTGTCTAGCTCGCATGCGCCTATGAGATGCGTCCAATGTCCAGTTACGGACGGCTGCCATGATCATTGGTGCTCTCTCGCTCTGGAACTGGAGACCAGGCCGCGCATCCGTTCGGACTCCTGAACTTGACAAACCAGCCCAGCCAGCTTGGCCAGCCTTTCTCCTACCAACACCCCTCCACCTTCCCCCAGTAACCACACTCTTTCGACTCCCCTCACCTTCGCGCACCCGCATAATACTCTTTCGACGTTCGACAGGCCTTGCATCCGCAGGCGCCTCGCTTCCCCGGATTCAGTCGCTCGTTTCAACTATACGTCAACCATTCCCAACTTTCGCCGCGCGGCGCCTTAACTCAACCAAGCCCGGCGCTTGACTCTGGGCAGCTTCCCTTCTAGACCTTCGTCTTCAATACCGCGCTTTTGGCTTTCACAGCATGAAGATTACCTCTGCCCTTGGGGCCGTAGGGGCCTCGAGTGTGCTCCTGTCTGGTGTAGGAGCCATTCAGCTTGACATCAGCTCAACAGGTAATGTTGCTCTCCACTCTGAAACAATTCCTGCTAACATTCGTAGATAATATAAAGTCAGTCGCAAAAGCACTTTCGGTCAACTTGCGACAGTACTATACAGGTGACCGTGTGGGTGATACGCCTGGAAACTTGCCAGACCCGTACTACTGGTGGGAATGTGGTGCAATGTTTAATGCTTTCATCGACTACTGGTACTACACGGGTGATGATCAGTACAACGGCATTACCACCCAGGCCATGGAGCACCAGATCGGAGACTACAATGCCTTCATGCCGCCCAATCAAACCAAGACACTCGGAAACGACGACCAGGCTTTCTGGGGAATGGCCGCCATGTCTGCCGCGGAGAACAAGCTGCCCGATCTTGGAGATGGAAAGCCTTCCTGGCTGGGTCTTGCTCAGGCTGTCTTCAACACTCAGAAGGACCGTTGGGACAACGCAACTTGTGGAGGAGGATTGAAGTGGCAGATCTTTACCTTCAACAACGGTTATAATTATAAGAACACCATCTCAAATGGTTGTTTTTTCAACATCGCTGCACGCCTTTACAAATATCTCGGCAACGACACGTACGCGAACTGGGCTGAGCAGGCTTGGGAGTGGGAGCTGGCTGTTGGTCTCATGAGCCAGGACTACCATTTCTACGACGGTACTGATGATAAGCAAAACTGCACAAGCGTCAACCACATCCAATGGACCTACAATGCCGGCGTGCACATGGCTGGAGCTGCTGCTATGTGGAATGTCACTCAGAATGACCTTTGGAGGACTCGTCTAAAGGGCCTCATTGACGGCGCTGGCGTCTTCTTCAAGGACAAAGTCATGACCGAAGTTGCTTGCGAGAACAACGGCAAGTGCGATGTCGATCAGCGATCGTTTAAGGCATACTTGGCTCGCTGGATGGGATACACCGCTATTGTTGCACCTTGGACACGCACATATATCGACCCACTTCTTCAGGCCTCTGCCCAGGCTGCTGCTGCGCAGTGCAACGGTGGTGTCAACCAGACATCTTGCGGTCTTCGGTGGATCGACAACGGCGCAAACGACGGCAGCTTTGGTGTTGGCGAGCAGATGGCTGCCATGGAAGTCATCCAATCTCTTCTCTACCCTACAGTTGCCGGGCCTGCCACGCAAGAACGTGGTGGTATCTCTGTATCTGACCCCAACGCTGGTGCAGATGTACCTCAGACAGCTGTTACATTCAACGCCGTCACCACTGGCGACAAAGCTGGTGCTAGCATCCTGACTATCATTGTCCTTGTTGCTATTGTCGTTGGTGCCTGGTGGATGGTCTCATAAATATGCATCTGTGCTTACGTCTTGAAGTGTACATACCATATTTCAGCCGCCTCATTCGGGTTGCTGTTTGTTTAGACGGTTTACCGTGCTTCAAAGGCCTTGTTATTCTGTTTTGTTCTGCGGTACATTAGGGCACATCCTCTGGCACCGAGGCTATCCCCATTACTGAGCCTGTATCACATTTAGTTGACATTTGGGAGTCGCAGGCGTTGGAACCGGACTCTTATTGGGATACGTAGCTTGTTTTTCTCGAAAATATACTTATTAACGTGGTTCCCCACCGAGCGGCCCACCCCACCGAGTGGCCACCCCCCACCAAAATCATACCTGTTACTTGTCTATTATCTTCGCACCACAACAAT
>JALRMI010000319.1:0-34640 GCA_026120165.1 Leptosphaerulina australis
TCGTAGACCAGAAGAATGTCTCTAGTCCGAGCTGTGACTACTGCAAGGCTCATCCCAATTGTCAATATCAAAGTTTTCATCCACCTTCTGGTCGCTACATAGCACCTCTTTTGTAGCACTTGGTGGATTTAAGCCTGCTCGGATCCACCGCAGCGGCTTGCCTAAAGCCTTGTATGTCAAAGTTACCAAACTTGTTGTGGGCATCTCGGTCGAGAACGAGGCACCTTTCAAGAGTGTGACGCAGTGATAGCTGGCCTGGTAAGCGCTTACTAGGGGGCGCTGATTTCTCTAGTAGAGGGCCTGTTCGGCTAAGCCGATGGCCAGGTTTCTGCTGTGCAAGATGTAGGTTTGCAGCACTTGTCGATTTTGTTACCTGCAGTACACCACCGGGAATCTTTTGTTGATGGCAGTATCTGCACACAAAGTATAATCGCTCTGGATGATGAGTCCCCTCTTTCCAGACGCGCCAACCGTGCTGGAAGACCCAACTAATGCTCCCTTTAGGAGCACTAAGAGGTACCCTGAAGCCTGGCAATCGTGCCCAATCAAGGCCGTTATAGTCGCTAAAGTCAACACCCACAACGCCATCGTCCTCTGTTGTTGCATTTGTAGCAGCACTTGATCCAGTAGATGGTTGTACTATAGAGTCCTCCAGCCGTTCCAGCATAAGTTGTGACTCCCATGTAGGCTTATCAGTGTCTTGAGAGGTCTGTATGGCTATTTCTCGGCGCGGGGATGGCCGACGAGGCAGGCTTTCCAGCGGCTCTATAGTGTGCTGGTTCAAAGTTGTAGGCGCTATTAGGAGGTCATTTTCCGGTTCCATAGGCATTTCGGGTGTGTTTCGTCGCTGGTTTGACTGGCGGTGGCCATCTCCCTCGCGTGCCTTGAGGGTCAGTTTGCGTGCACGCGCTGTACGATTGGCAGGCGGTCCAGCTGCATCAGCTGCCTCAAGGCTTCGTTTTGGATCTGATAGGGGCATAGTTTGGGCGTAAAGTAGTAGTAATTAAGCTAAAATACGGTTAAACGCAACAGAAAGAACTGCGTGAACAGAACAATAGCATCGCTTACGCGCCTAAACATAAAAAGTACGCGTCCAAACGCGGGATATACACGCTACAAACAAACTGTTGCTGACTGAGAGATGTCAAATGTACATGAATCCATCATTATAATGTTACTGCTGCTGATCTAGTGTCACAAAATGCTCCTGAGCATAGAGTAATACCTGGCAGCGTTGAACCCCATAAAAACGCTAACAAAACGAGCAATTATGTTCAATTATTCTAGCCATGTCAAAATTATTCAAACAAAATCAATTTTTCTCAAACAAAATCTCGAGTTGAATTTTGGTTTTGTTTGGCCCCTAGTGTTGGAAGTTGTCACGGTTGAGATGTCTACTTACGGTTGCTATGTCGCTGTCAGATGGAAGGGATTACATGTTGTTGGAACCACGATGTACCACACGGTGGTCTCCGATGTTCCTTATCACAGGAACCTCCTTCTGTAGTAGCTTCCATGCACTGTGCTGATAACCATGGCTATGTGTAGATAACCGATATCATATCACTAGCTGCCTTATCTCGGCACTAACTCGGTCATCTACACATGACCACCACTCATATCACCATGGTCATGCACCCAGCAGAATCAATCAATCATCTACTATACTTTCGTTGTACCAACTGTTGATTCACCCCCTTTGATACCTTTGCCGTATCAACACCTAGGGAGGCGAATTTTATTTTGTTCGATCCTCTGTTTCAAACAAAATCAAACAAAATATTTTGATGCTTGTTTGTTTGTTGACATCTCTGGTTGTTGCCAACTCTGCGTGCTATGCATCGTACGTCTTGGGAGATTTATGTTTACTTATATATGCCATAGAGAGGATCCAGAATAGAGGAAATATTCTGTGATTCGAAAAAGCAGGACAGAAGATGATTAACTACGACACAGGGAAGTTGTACCAAGGTTCTCACATGTTGCGGAGAGCCGCTGTTATCACATTCGTAGATTAGACGCTATCGGAAGCTTAACTGGTCAGTTGACTTCCACAAATTCTAGCATGGGGAACAGGCGGAGTTGGCAACAAGGAGGACAAGCCACACCAGCCTTATTTTGATTCGGGCGGGAACTACAAAAATTCGTGTAACGTTAATAGAATCATCTAGGTGTTCAAACATGTATTTGATGTACTGGCTGGATAACGACAGACCTCAGCACTAGGGTAAGCAATCGCTAGGTTGGCCCTGGTAGCAAGTCGCAATGAGCTGGGTCAGCGACCTGCATCATGCCTCAGCTGCTCGAAGAACAGCCCTTTCCTACATTCGACCGCTGATCTTACATAACCTTGAATCTTAAAAACGCTAAATAGTCTGACTTGTTTGTCGTATACATCCTCGTTCAATCGAAGTAACCCCCGTTGCCTTGAGCATCAACAGACCTATACTAGAGTTGAATATACGCCTCCGCTTACCCCAGAACTACCTATACCAACAGAAGCGACAACAATGAGCGCAAAACACAATATCCATATCGCTAATTTAGTGCCGTCACACTTCCATCCTTCAGAGGTCATCGCTGCTCTGCATGACCACAACACAGTGCTGACCCTCCAAGCCCTCACCACTAGCCACGAAAAGCTGCCAAATACCGCGCCTGAAACGCTAAGAGACACCTACTGGTATCCGACCGACATAAATCCCGTCCATACCTACAGCGTAACCGAGTGCATAACCTTTCTACCTGGAATTGGACAGTGGGGCAGGAAGAGCATCACCTTTCCTAGCTGTTTCCAGAATATACCCACAGGCCTCAAGACGCGAGCGGATGCGTCTGGTGTAATTTTGCGCGCAGACTATCGGGTCATAAGGGGTGGTGCAGATGGTGAAGGGCAGGGCATCGGCGAAGCAGAGTGGGTTCTGGTTGAGGATGCTGAGGTCAGCTGCTCACGGTGGCTTATGCCCCTTGTCAAAGGCAAGATGGAGGAGGCACATCGCGACATTTGTCGTAAGATTATTGAGAAGGTCGAGATGCAAAAACGACAAAACGACCTTGCGAAGACTGTGGGAAGAGGCAAAGCCCTATCCCAAGGACATGCACTGGGCTTAAGTACCATACCTGTCGAGTCAGATGCAAATGAAGTGCACAGAGTTGAGTTACCCGAGTCGGGACCCGAGAAGATTATGTACGGATGATGTTGCTTTTCCTTAGTAGAGACGTCCGCTGAGATGCCAACGTAAGGTGCATACTAAAGGCTTATGGAATCTACCCCGCGCTTTTGGGTCATTGCTGTTGCAGCGCTCGAGGCTACAGACCTCGATCGTGCTTTACAGTGTCGGTAGAGCCTCTTTGAGCGGTACCATCCGGACGTTTCAACGTTCTCGTGGGCCTGTGTTTGCCTCACACAACAGTGTCTGGGCTCTGAGCAGCTAAGAAGCAGAGACTGGTACCCAACAAGTATTATCAACGTTGGCTGCTGCAACACAAATACTGTCAGGCCACTAAAACCCAACAAGCGCCCCCAAGATGGATCTTTCGTGACCTTGGGTTATGTCTGGGACGGCCATGGGATCACATGCTCGGCAAAAAGCAACATTGATGGATTCGAACGTGGCATTCCAATATCAGCTTTGTCAACAACCTTCATCGACGCTGTGGCTATAGCCAGATCACTCAAGTTTAGTTATCTCTGGGTTGATTCTTCATGCATCATTTAAGACAAGTGCGATCATGTGAAAAACAAACTATCTCGCATGAACTGGGTACGTAAGCGCTCCCTATGAGACCTGCCGGTTGGAAAGCTAATACATTGAACTCTTCTGGCTATTAGGAAGGCCCTGCCTAGCAATCATATTCTAGCTTTTGTCTTTTCCGGTCGATTTCTGTCCGTTCTTATATATATTACCATCGGAAACGTATCATCCCTCTCAACCCAAAATCCCCCTTCAACCATCGGCCTTCTTTGATATCTCGATAATCCCGCCTTTAACACACCTTCCACTTGCTTTTTCTCAGCACTGTGCTTCGGCCATTTTCTCAGTAGTGCGTCAAAGTCGTCACCGAAGAGGTATTGTATGGGTGTTGATAGCCTTGTGATGAGTTTCTCATACACCTCTAGCGTCAGGAATGGTGAATAGACCAATGTGGACGACGAAATGAAGGACGCTGCTTCACCTAGTTCGGAGCTTGATGATGTACGTAGGATTTTTATATTAAGCGAGGCAAGAAGTATTTCATCTAAGCGCGTGAAGGTTGGATCTTGCGCGTACACCTCTATGGGATTGCTGCAAGTTCTTTGCAGACTGTCTCGAATGGCTAATAGGATGGTGAGTTGTTTGAGGCGCCGTGACTGGCCTTTTGTGGCGAGCATACTGCCGAGGCCTAAGGATACGATGCGGTCGATTTTAGCGCCGGATTTGGAGATTGTATGGAGCTGTCGATGGACTGATTGGGATAGTTGTGATTGACTGTACAGATCTTGCAGGTCGGGCAATTGGCTGGTGAGCTGGAGAAGTTCCCGTGGTAGAGACTTAGTTCTGGACTGCCTCTGCAACCTCGATTGAGAGTGAATTACGTCGTCATGTATGGCATGAGGCATTGTGAAGGAACGAAAATGACAAGCCGACAGCGTCGTGCCGTTTTACTTGAGAGGGTTTCTTTGGTGGATACATATTTTGTTGAGATGGAAGCTTCATATTATACCTATTCATTCTCAAGATGGAGTACGGAGTTTGGCTTGTAAACCTTTGCTCGATACTGCAACATCAGCCTCAAGTTCGTAAGCAAGCTGCACACCAAGATGAATAATCTCGTTGCTGAGAAATCGGCACTCTGCTCGGGCGTGACACCTCATCGCTTGCCCCGCAATAGGTCTAATGTAACGTGAGTCATTCGCTTCTTGCATTCAGTCATCTACAAGGCCTGAAAACGATCGAAATTGTAACAGCGAGGAAGAAGAGGAAGAGGAAGAGGAAGAGGAAGGAGCTAGGAGTGTGCTGCGGCGGCAACCTAAAGTTTCCTAGGCTTAATCTGGCTAGACAATGGCTTACCCAACGACTCACATCGTTTTTGCACTCTTACACGCTCACCGGCCTTGCTTTCCATACAACATCTCGAAAATGGTTGCCCCGTGTATTCATCGGCGCTGTTAGGTCTTCGCTGTTTGAACGCACGTCGTTCCTGCACTTGCGCGCACAACCTGGAACTTTCGCATCACATCTAAGCTCACGCACAACATTCTCGATCGTGCAGTCTACACTCCTGCACATCTTCTGATTGAACCACTTGCCATCTTCTGGGAATACGAATTATGTTTCAACCACCTGCTGACCAGGGACAAGTGCAATACTTCTCGGTTTGCAAAGTGTACTTTCTACGTTGTTCCTTATCTCTTCCCACGGCATTGCGCACCCTGCTCTACGTCAGTGGCTTAGACATAGAAGCTCTGCACAAATCCTTCTTCGCTATGCCTAATGGGATGTGGAACACCACTTGCTCGATGTTTCAGGGAAAATAAGGCCCCTACAGCTTGCGAGTCGACTGCTGTAGAAGACTCATACAACTGCTGCCTACAGATACTTTCAGTCTTGTCTCGACGGACAAATAAGTTGCCGGGAAGCTATTGGGCCACTGCTGCCAAAACTGCAGTTGATAAGCTACGATTGTAACAGATGGTGTTCGGGGTGTTTCTACTGATGCAACCAATTCATTAACGAGTAACACGTGATGATGACTGCTCTGGTTTATTCGAATGCAACCTAAGGATTGTTACGTTCAGGTTATTGTTAATTTCCTGCAGGAGGAGATTGAACAAGCGAGCCAAGTAGGCGGAGCGCGTCAGGCAAGATGGTTACATACGAAGGGTGTTGGGTTTAGTACGGCCGGTGCACTGGGTTGTTTTGGTTAAGGTATGATCAGACATTGAGCTGTGTACCATGGCGTGGAAGGCAGTGTGATGGACAGATTCTCGAGACTGGTTGTGTACTCAAGTCGAGACGGTTTTCCTTTTGGGGCACAACATTCGGCCGATCATTTCGAGCATGAGGCAGGAGTATTGAGCGTTGGGCATTGGGAAAGTTTCCAGGCCGTACTGTAATCATAAGATATTTTCCAAAACATGGACAGTTGAGTTGATGAGTGCCTTTCTTGGGCTAGCCAGAGATGAATTCAGTGCAAGCAGACTATCCTGGCCTACATTAACAACTTTTTAGAAGGTTGTCCAGTACGTCGTGTGTTGGTGTGGAGAATCGTGATTCGATGATGATTTCCTTACGACTTCCTTGCAACTCTTCAAGACACATCGTCCCCAGCTTAAACCGTTCCAGATCAGCAAACTACCACAGCAAGTGCTATTGATCGGCATTAGCTAGCTGCCGCCAAATGACCAAGCCATCGGTTTCAAGTGTGCAGCCGGTGAACGTGGAGAAGCAGGCGCGCTGTAGATCAAAATGCTTGGTTGTTTTGCGTAAATTAGTTGCTTTCTTGAGTCAACAGCCACAGATCCAAGCGACACACTGCAATTGTTTGTTCTTGTGTCACTGCTTGGGCAGCATGGACAACATGGTACAGTTATCCGCCCAGAATGCCCCTCTTGCCTGCCACGGCGACGAAAGGAGAGATGTCTCAGCGCCCAACACACCACACAAGAAGCCTCTGCCGCACGACAGGAACCAGCCCAGGAACCAGCCCAGGAACCAGCCCAGGAACCAGCCCAGGAACCAGTCCAGGAACCAGTCCAGGACAAACGAATTTCAGAAATAATTCACGGCCGGACGCAAGCAGCGATGCGTTGAACGTTGGCAGCAGACCCACATATCATCAGTGATGCTCGAGTCTAGACAAGTCTCCGAACGCAAGGGAGATCCTGTCTGGAAACAGTTGTACGAAAGCCTGTGGTGAATTGTCATTGTGAGTATATTACTGGCCAGAAGGAGAGAATGCGCAAGATTGCGTCGACATTTTTGATATGAGAGAAGATTTCTGTGGGGGTTGTGGTGAGCTGTGGAGGACGCTGACGAAGATGTGCCTGGCTAATGCGTGTACATGACAGGTGGTGAACCGTTCGCAGAGTATTGGAGTGGAGCCTGTGTGCTTCCAGGCCTGGGTGGATTGTTGAGCTGCCGGCTGTTGTGGCTGTTGAAGAATTCAGCTGCACACTGTATCGACGGCCCAATGGTCGAATGGGCGAAAGGCCCAAGGCCAAAAGGCCGAATGATTCAATGGCCCAATAGTCCAGCTACACGAAGACGCTGCATTCTGGGGGGGTGAAAAGTGTGCTACGAGGCACTCCGGAAGGCTGCACGTGGTGAGGAACAAAGGCTCGCCGATATATTGGCCAAGCTGCAAGAGGCAGTTAATGTGTAGGGACCACCAATAATGGAAGGTAGGACCCTCTTTTTCCGGGCTGACAGGCCTTGCGACACAGGACCTTCGTCGATGCTCAACACAGGCGGCAAAAGATTGAAGCAGTGCGACATGTTTGCAGCAACGCATCAAAGGGCTGCTGCCGCCGCCGCTGCTGCTGCATAGCGATATTTGAGGTGATACAGAGTTTGGAGTGTTCCTCTGTGAAGCAGCAGCAGTTCGCCAGGCACGGCTAGGGGTACGTGCAATAAATAGATTAAGTTCTGCGCCACGATCCGGGAAGGGTTCGGGCGAACAGTCAGCTGCGAAAGAGGGAAAGGAGGGAATAGAGGATGCAGTCCAAGTGCAAGACGGCATCGATACTAAGCAAAGGCCCCCTCTACCCGCCCGCACGCTGATCGTCTGCGTTTGACACTGTCCTCTGGCTGCAACACCATTCCGAGTGAAGAGACAAAAAAGTTTCGAAAAGCTATCAACCTTGTCCTTGTGCTCACGACCGCCAGCCTTCAACCGCGTGCACAACACTGTCCCTGGTCTGAGCGGGGCGAGACGAAACACGCGCGGCTCCCACAGCGTGAACCGCCTGGTACCCTCATCTCCTGCAGCTGTCCTCAGGCCGTCTCCCTTCTACACAGGCATTACAGCGTCTTTGTCCTTCTTGTCCTTGTCCTTCTTGTCCTTCTCGTCATTCTCATCGTTGCCGTTCTCGTCATTCGTTGTGTTTATCTTCCACTGCCTCTTCAGGCTCCTTTGGCCATCGCCGCTTCCTGATCTGCGATCACTCCCTTAGCGTCGCTGCCGCTCTCGACCATTGTTCCTTCCTTCTTTGTTCTTGATCAGTACTGCGCACCGCTGTCGCACAACCGCTGTTCTCACCTGTTCTCACCTGTTCTCACCTGGACTTTCCCTCGGCCAGCCAGTCTTGCACGTCGCCGGGTCGGTGTGCTTGCCTGCTGACGTCTGGCCCTTCGTTCACCTATATCTGTCGACCTGTGAACCATCATCACAATCGCCATGACGCTCGGCGCCCGCAGAGGTGGGTTCGGTTGGTCTGAGTCAGTTGGACTGTTGCTAACGTGCATACAGAACTTGAGAATGTCTTCAATACAGTCCTCAAGCGCTGCGTCCAGTGCGATGGAGTCAGCCTGAAGCTCTCTTGCGATGGCATGAACTGCTCTGGAGGCACGGTTTGTGTGCAGATACCACAGACCTGCGGTGCCTGTCCAAAAGTGTCTTGCGAAATCGATCCTACCGCTGCTGAAAGCGAGCCTAGCAAACCCAATGTTGGTGCCATTGCTGGAGGAGTCATTGGCGGTATCGCCGTTATCGCTATCATCGTCTTCGTTGTATGGAAATACTGCTTAAAGGGAAAGAGGCGGCCGATATCAGAAATGGAGTGGCACGAGGAGGAGGAGATGGAGCAGCAAGAAAAGGTCGGCCACGATTTCGCATCGCAGCGGAGCGCACGAGCATCTACCCACACGGTTGCCTCGATGGCCTCGTCCGTCCTTACTCGCGCCTCCAACATCATCCAGATTGCCTACATCCCCGGTGTCACAAACCGCTCAGGACCTGGGTCCCCCGATCTTCTTGTCCCGCCCGTTCCGCCGATTCCTGCCATGTCCCCTTCGTCTGGCATGAGCAGCCCGTACTCTGCCACCGACCAGCACTTCTTCGTCCCTGACTTCCGCGCGTCGATGGCATCCGACAGCACTAGCGGGCGCCAGAGCATTGCTCCCAGTCTCGCGCGCAACAGCGTCGCATCGACCATGTATCGTCAGAACGCTATCGTATCTCCACTGCCGGCCCAGACAATCGTACGTGGAAAGGCCGCCGTCGTCAGCGTCAAGTCGAACGGCTCCAATACACCCGACGATGCAACAAGCGCGATGAGCACGCCGCCAGTTCCGCAGGTCGATCCTAAGCACGCGCAGCAAATCAAGCCTATCCGCATCCAGATGCCCGGACTCAGCTCCAAGAGCTCCGTCCAGAGCACAGCAACACTGGGACCAGTCCGTGCATTGAACATCACCAAGAAGAAGAGCGCAGACACCACACCCAAGAGCTCGTCAAGTTCGTTCACCAGTGGAGACAGGACAGCCGTAGCAACACCCGACGTTCTCGTCCCTTCTGCGCGACCACTCACCAACTTCTCAACAGCATCCAGCGACTCGGGCATCTCGCACGCACGCGCACGCCAGGCAGTCAGCTTAGCAGACTCGGACTCGGACTTGGAATCTGACGAGGAGGACCACTTTCGCTCCCGCCAGAGTCTGCTCCGCAACTCGCTGAGCTCACGTGACTCGAGTGTGACAGAGACGCAAGACGCTGCACCCACGGGCCTGGTCGATGTTCGGAGTCCTTTCAGCGACAACCTGGCCATCGACAGACTCGACCGACCGGCGATAGGGTCACGCATCACGTCTTACGATACCGACCGGTCGCGCATGCCTATGACGCCGATCGTTGAGGAGTCGGAGCGACGAGCAAGCGCAATGTCGAAACGGGATCAGAGTCCGTTTGCCGACAATTTCAGAAGCGACCTGAAGTAAACATTGTGTGGAGACATTTCCATGTCTCGAACTTGGTTGGGATTGGATTTAGGCATGGCGTTTGGTGCAAAGCCCCCAAGTCTAGCAGACTGGGAGAGCGACTTACTTGTATTTTTGTTTGAGAGATATCATGGGCAGCCAGAACGGCATTTTCGATCTGTTTTCAATTCTATTCTACGATCTACGGATAAGATATCTAGCCACGTGCCACGATCAGCAGCACATTTAGCTTCAATGTATGTATGTATTTGAGTACGAGACTCAAACAGGGTTTCTAGTCTTGTCTATATTTTTATTTTTATTTTCGAATACGCAAGTGCATGTCATGTTTGTTTCACGGTTCCTAAGTAGATTTCCATTTTGAGCACTTCGATATCTCGAATTAGAACGTCGTTGCCTCGGAGGAAGTTGAAACACACGATCGCCTGTTACGCCAGCGTAAGTCGAAACACCTATACTGATCCTGCCAAATGTACACAGTCGCGCTAACGACCCTTGTGCAGATAACGGTTTCTGTGCATAGGGGTGACTTTGAGTTTGTGCAAACATTGTGTATAGACGTGCACGACGGCGACTGGCGCATTGAGCTTGGAGCTCTTCGGGGAACGCCGATGACAGTGTGTGGGGTATCGTGGAGGGGCGTGACCTCGAATACACTTCTCCAATCGAGCGTCAATTTCGAGAAAGCTCTCTCCTTGCCTTACTTTTCAAACTACTCCTGGGCTTTTGTTCTGTGTCCTTCGACCTCAACACACTGCTCCCCAGATTTCAAGAAAGTTACACTGCTCCACATAGGGCCCCATCCACACCCGCACACGACAACACTTCACTCAATACGTCATTCGGATTCAAGCTGTCCTGTACCATATTTCCTTCACCATCAAGTGCTCTCACGCCTCCACCCCCCACGTACGCTCCAAGCTCCTTAATCTGCATGCTCTCCTCTCGTGCAACGCACCGCATAGAAGCGCTCTCCAACCATATAATAGCACCACCAGCGACACCGGCCAACCAAAAGATGTCGACCGAGAAGAAGCCCCCGATTACCTGCCATGTGCTCGATACTACTATTGGCAAGCCCGCAGCGAACATACCTGTTGTCCTCACCCTTCTAAACCCGTCCTCCGCATCTGATTCCCCGCTCAAGTTCTCGGCCACAACGAACGCAGACGGTCGGGTTATGAGCTGGCAGCCTTCAAGCCCGTTCAGCTCGCAAACGTTGGAGGAGGTTTTCCATGAGCAGGGGGATAAGAAGTACAGTCTGACGTTTGATACCGAGAGGTATTTTGGGGGAAAGGGGATAAAAACCTTCTTTCCAGAGGTGGTGGTGCAATTTGTGGTTAGGGAGGAGCTGAAGAGTGAGCACTTCCATGTCCCAGTGCTTCTGGGGCCATTTGGATATACGACGTACAGAGGGTCGTAGAGTGGTGCGAGGAAAGAAAAGATTAGTCGTGGCGATGTGCAGCAGAGAACTACAGACCAGATGCACATGCTAGACTTGATACCAAAATAAGAAGGAAGATACAAAGAGCGAAAACACTATAGAGGATACCCTAAAACTGAATCACATGACATGCACCATCATGAAGCATCTTCATAAATTTTCGTAGTTACTGTGTGGGTATCATAATGGCCTTCGAATGTGGGGGTTGAGCGAGCCTGACATTCTACAGACTTGTCCATTTTGGCCCTTGAAGCCTGGGACGAGATTTCCACGACGAAGTCTCTCAAATGAAAATGTGGAATGGGTCTAAAAATGGCAGGCAGCACTGAGCCTCGACCACTATACGAATCCTGACGGACAGGCTGGAACAAATAGCATCCTGAAAACCTATTCACGACACGCCTCACTCTGTGTCATATGCAAGCGACTTTGCCAACCACGGGTCATACTCAAACATGGAACCAAAGATATCATGTCCGCTTAGCGTTGCAAGCAATGCAATTCGTAAGTTCAGTTTTCTGCTCATACAGACATGAGTTTCCGGGAGACCTGACCCTTCAATAACATTAGGTACCGGGCGTTTATCAAGACACTAGGGACAATAGTAGACGTCAAGACTACCACAGGTTGCACGATCGCACATTGCTCACTGTACGAGCAAGCACATCGTATCTCATTTGCTTGTGCGTGCGAAGACGTCCTCCAATCTCATCTTCCAGCCAATTTAGGCTCTCATTCTGCACTTCTCATAGTATTAACAGAAGCTGAGTGAGAGACACATCGACAGCTGTGACTAGTACCAAAACGAAGACTTCCCAACAGTTGAGTCTAGTAGGTTGCAAAAACGGCCTCTGCTCAGTTTCCGCGGGCCATCTGCCTGCGTAATGTTCCAGTCTCACAACAGAGTTTGCTCTAACTATGCTGGTCTGGCTGCAATGGTGCCTTGGGAAACACGTTGCGCTCTGCAGCCAACTTCTTCGCTTGTCCTTCCACAGTTTTGCACTTTGAAACTTAACATCCACGACCCCAAACCTGATTTCAAATCAATACCCTTTATAGATACCACCGCTGCTTACCGTTGGAACTACGCTGGAAAGTATGGATACTACCCAATTGGTGGAACGGGTAACGCTATCGACCACCTTCGATGAGCCACTCAGAGGGTGTGAAAAGTCATCGATCGACACTAATGCCATGGATGCAGAAGGATCGAGATGTAGCCATTTCCGGCAGATAGTATTTGACGCGTAGACGGTTGAAACGGGGGGCTCACCCAGAGTGCGCAACCTCTTTGAACAGCAAGACCATGTAATAACATGGACAACTGTTTCTTCGGTATGCTATATCCAGAGACGCTGTCCAGGGAATGATATCACGAGAGAATCCTGCAGGAACGGAATGCCGACCAAATCGAAGAAGTCGAACGGCTGATGCTGGGAATCCAGTGTGCCTCTTGAAGCGGGCGGTTCGAAAAGGGCAGTGATCAGCACAATCTTAAGGCGGTGAGTTATTCTGACACTGTGAATGGTCACGCAAGCGGGCGCGACGATTCTAGCCCGGAAGATACTGGATCACGTTATTCGCTTGGCACAAAGCTGCGTCACTTCCAGAAATTGCTCGCTGTCCTGCCCTCTGACCTCATCGCGAACGCCTCCATTGTCATCGTCACCACGAGCAACAATCCCCGTCCCCGCCTAGAGAAGAGCCTCATTAAGATCCTAGTGAACAGAATCACGTTTAAACCAAACTACCGGGAACTGTTTGGTGTTGTAGAACCTCGCGCACCTAGTGAAATTAGACTGCGACGGCTGAGAGCGTCTTCATAGGGGGCTTGACGTCACCGTCGAAATTCCTCAAGATCTCTCACACAATTGCATCCTCACTGGCGGTGCATCCCAATATCGATACATCGGATCGCAAAGTTTTACCCCGCACTTTGCGCAGTCTTCTGTCTCGCTGAAGGTACGTCGCCGTGCTGCTGCTGCTGCTGCTGCTGTTGTTGTTGTCGCGCGCGTTGCATGCCTTGCCCCCGAAGGCCTTGCAACTACCCTTTCGCCGTTCCCAGTCAACACTCCTCGCATCGCATCGCGCAACTATATCGCCCAAAAAAAAAACGAAAACGAATGCGCTGACTGTGTGTGATAAAGATCTAGGAGTATCCCAAGTGTTTTCACCGCCAGCGCGCGTTGGTGCATTCTCGAGACACATTGTGTGGAGAGTGAAGTGCGAATTTAGGCCCGAGTACCACAGGCGATCGTCCTTGTCCACCGCTGCTACGTCACCACCCCGAACATGGCTGCTGCAACTCAAACTGCGCGCGCCTCCCCCCAGAACTCGAAGATGTCCTCTCCCAAGGACAACAAAGGTACCCTTCCTGTCGTAACCAAGTCCGAAGGTGAGTGCCCCCAATGCTTGCTCCAGCCCTCGCGTTGAGTCGCCACCGCCCTCATCCCTTTACTTGCATGCTGCACCTGCCTGTATTTGCGGTTGCGCGCACATCACGTCATCTCTTCAACACCACCACTATACGTAATCATCGCTGACGGTGTCGTCCACAGAGTCTGCAGAGGTCAAGACTGATACTACGGAAATACGTAAGTCTCATCCTGCGTGACATGATCGAGACTGTTCTCGTCGCGGCTCATTCACCGCCGTCAGCAATGCATCTCGCTAATCTGTGGAACAGCAACTGTATCTGAGCCAGCAAACACGGACCCAAAGCCTGCGACGACCAATGCAGCACCGCTGGCACCTCCCCCTAAGCCAACAACAACCGGAGACACACCCGACTACTTCAACACAGTACACAATCCCTTCTCTCTGGAGCCAAACGTCTTCGAGCAGTCTTTTGGTGGGAACGGCTCTGTAGAAACGCCCGGCGGCCGTACCATCCTGCCGCCTGTTGCAAACATCACGTCGCCTTCTCCATTGCCTGGTATCACACCTGGCTGGCAGTCGTTGCGCGCCGGGCCCTTGAGTCCTGCTATGCTCAGTGGCCCTACAGGTCAGACCGACTACTTCAGTGAATCGTTTAGAGGATTCCCCACTCCCAACGAGTCTTCGCTGCGCACTGGTCTTACGCCTGGCGGAGGCGGGTCTATGTTTCCTGCCCCCAGCCCCAACACCCAGGCCATCTTTAATCTTCAAAGTGCTGGTGTTACTCCTGGAACGGGTGACTTTCAACAGGCTGCTATGCGAGCGGCTGCCCAGGCTAACCAGAACAAGACTACTGCACCACCTACTTCACAACCTGATACGGTAACAGCAGGAATGGACCGCCAAAACAACTATCAACAATCGCAGCAACAAAGGTCTCAAGGCGACCCCTACGCTAATCATGACGTCAGCAGCGCTGCCAACGACCTGCTTTCATTCGCAAGTCAGAACGGTGGCGGTGCCAGGAATAACCAGCCACCCTTCTCGCTGGCACCCCAGACCCAGTCGGTGAACACTGGTCACATGCCTGTACAACCTGTCAACGCTGACCACAATCGTCGCAACACCAAGGGCTCGATCAACAGCATGGCCTCTGCTGACACTGGTGACTTCTCCGAGTCAGGTCAGAGTGAGCAGAACAAGGGCACCCGCACACGAGGCAGGAAGAGTGCTGCTAACGGCAAACAAGCTGCTGGTACGAAGCGGAAATCCGACGACGCCCCTAAGGGCGGTCGCAAGAAGGGTGCCGCTGCCTCCATGGATGACGAAGATGAGTCTGATGAAGAGATGAACAATATGAAGGAAGAAGAGTTCGACAGCAAGGGCCGTAAGATGACTGACGAGGAGAAACGCAAAAACTTCCTCGAGAGGAACAGGTATGTGTACACGATATGTTACCAACTATGTATCGTCGCACTAACCAAGAACAGGGTTGCCGCGCTTAAGTGTCGTCAGAGAAAGAAGCAATGGCTTGCCAACCTTCAGGCAAAGGTCGAGCTGTTCAGTACAGAAAATGATGCTCTCTCTGCTACCGTCACTCAGCTCCGCGAGGAGATTGTGAACCTGAAGACCCTGCTGCTAGCTCACAAGGACTGTCCCGTCTCGCAAGCACAGGGTCTTCACGGCGCTGCCATGAACAACTTCCTTGGTAGCGACATCAGCCATCAGAATCCTTATGGCATCGCCCAATTACAGCACAACGGCGTCCACCACATGGGGATGCCGATGCAGGGCCAGATGATGAACCGGTATGCATACCAACCAGGTGCGGATGATCACCAGAACGCACGTTATCGTCCGGATTCTTAGAACATTCGCTCACTGTCACCCAGGTAAACTTGATGTTTGAGGTGGCAAGGTAGAACTCTAGCCAGCTCCCATCCGTGGCTAGCACCCCAGAGGCTCTACCGACAACCTCACCGCCAGTGCTTGCACTATCCGCATCATCTCCGTCAATCCCTTTATCAATTCCACCTCTCCCCCCTACGAACTTGTAATTCAACGCACCTTATCCTTCCTCTCCTTCCTCCGGTGTGGCGCAAATGCATGGTCTGGCGCTTGGCGTACGTCATGCTAGCATCTTCATCACAACAGGGAACCCAACATCCCCGGTCGTCAAAAAGGCTTCTCTCGTACCTCATTGGGTAAGCGACCGAAACTTGGCATCCAAAATTTGACCACGATCTAGTAGAGTGTTCGATGGTCATTCTCTCCTTCAGCCTACGTATATACATGGTGGTGGGTTGATTCATTTCTTGGTGTTGTGGCGCAACTAAACGGTCCTTCTGGCTTTTCTTCGCGCATGATCGGTGCAGCCAGGCGGTTTCTGGCTTGGCGTTGCCGGTCTGTGGTTCCACTTTTTGACTGATTTTTTCGCTTTTCATTCGGTGGTGTATTCTCAAAGAAGGTTGGGGTGGATTCTATTGCATCAGCCTTTCTTCCGCTATCCTTGTTGCGAGTCTGGGTAACATGGTGCGGCTCGATGGCGGCGTACAGCGAGGCTAGGATGCCAAAGATATATATGTTCATGAGCTGTACCTGGCGCTGAGGATGCGTTTGCGAGGATGATGGAGGGGGTATGTATGTATACTTGAACAATGAAATCTTATATTCCAGTCGTGTCAGCTTCGGAGGGGTTGAATCTGTTGACGCTAAAAGCGGCCCTCTACGGGCTGTCTCTTTATATTTTCGGGCTGCTGCCTGTCGTGCTCCAAAGTGACTGCTTCCTCTGCACAGAGTCCAGTTCTCTTTCCTTCTTTGCTCTTGGCTCTACCGATTTCTGATCCGCGCCATCCCCCAACGCCGTTTTTGCCATCTCAGCTCTTACACTAGTTCTTGTTTTCCCAAGTCTTGTGTCCTCTTCTTTCTCCTAGCTTGCTGTCTTGTCGCCAACAACCACCTCCCACACCCCCTCTTCCCTCCTGACAACCAAGGGCTTCACCTGCCAGTTCCCCACACCTTCAGAGTACGCGTACCCCTTCTGATTCGCGATGACCAATTTCCTCCTCGCCTCTCGTCCATCTCTATCCTCCCTACCATCTCCAGCCTCTTCTTCATCCACGAACTGGCACGAGAAATGCGTATGTCCGAAGCACCAAACTTTCACTCTTGGACTCGTCCAACACATCTCTTCACTCAAGTCTGTTCGAAATGCACTATTCTGCGGCCGATGAGGTGGGAACCTTGGATCGTTTGCTCTCGGATCCGTAGTTGGTGAATGGTGTGTCAGTATCACAATCTCCCTCTCCGATTCCTCTCCCTCGATGCTCTTCACTTGTCTGTTGAGCCAAGCGAAGTCCATCTTGTGGCTGGCGTTATGGTCAGCTAGACTGCGGCCCCATATCCCATCTTCGCTAAGATCGGACAAGGAACGAGCAACATCCCGTGCATGCTCACCCGGCACTTTTGTCCACAGTGTGCATCCCAGTATCGTTACTCTCTCATCAATATCGACTCTCTTGCGATTGAGAAAGTAAAACCGCTCCCCGAACTCTGTATTGAGCACCCCTTCCCAAGATTTGAGTATTAACACGGCGTTCTCGAGCGTTGTGTGGTAGGCCTCATGATTCCCCATAACGTAAAATACTTTTTAATGAAGGGAAACGAGTGAGTAGCGAGCGAAGAAACGAGAGAAGCAGTTCCGAATGCAACACCATACCGATATCGCCAAGAAGAAATAGGTTGGATGCTAGTAGGGGAAAGATAGTGGGAGATGAGAAGTACGAATATGAGGTGGTTTGGACGGGGGTTTCGAGATGCAGGTCGGATATAACTTGGAAGTGCAGGTTGGCCATTGAATAAACTGTATAGACTGCCGTCATACCTAGATACCAGAAACCTGATCAATGTTTTGTTTATTAGAATAGTCAACGCGTTGGGCTTATTTGACAGCGTGGAGTGAGTGAGAAATGGGGGAGGATTTCGAATCGCAAACGTTCGGCATTTGACTTTAGCGTGCTGCAAGAACGCAACCTGTCGCATACGTTTCACAGAAAGTCTGAGTGAGTGATGCGAAGTCTGAGGGATTCGAGATTTTGAATTCAGAGTCAACAATGGCTCCAGCTCTTTGACTGCAGGTTCGCACATGGCTGCCGATACTGGCATAGTGGGTGGTCACACTTCAAAATTCCGACGGCCAGATGTAGATCCATGAGGGAATTCCAACAGCAGTATGATGTGTACAAGATCGAAAATCTTGTTTCATAAGTCCCTTACAAGCATCAATTTGACCGCATATGAAAAACCAAATGACGTGCTACGGTGAAGAAATCAGGACAGCTAAGTAACCTTGGAATTTTCTGATGCAATCCCAGACATGTCTTATCCATCGGTATGGTCTCTGCTTTTCAACCTAAGCACCTCCCTTCCTTTGTCCAACAACCACGGTTCCAATCTCGAAATTACCTGCTGCGCTGTGGCGATGGAAGACATACCCGTACCGGCGGGTTGTACGGGGGGAGGGGAGGGGGCAACCTGTTTTACCGTGAACTGGCATTGTCCTTACAATTACTACAACTTGCGCATTATACTTGTATTCATGGTTGTATGGAGCGGGAGTTTTGAAGAGCTTAACTGTCGTTCCGCATATGCTGTCGGCATCAACAGTGCCGGAACTGAACACGTAAACTTGGGGTTTGCTGGCTCTATTTCCCAGCGAGACTGCTTCTCATAAGGAGGTAGAACTTTCATTGTCAAGTTCGGAGTTGGCAACACAGAGGCCATGAGAGAAGCAAGACGTGCAGGACTTATGCTCTTGAAACGCTTTTTATTCATCAGCCCAGATTCAACGCACAGAACCACATCTAAAGCTGGGACAGAGTGGAAATGTTTCAGGACCGGGACACAAAGATCCAAGAACAACGTTTTGTGACCCTGGGCGCGAAAAGGCGCTTCAAGATATAGGGGATTAGAAATGACTATAACTAGAGATTTTTTGGCCGCGAATTTTTGTCTACCGATTTTGTAGAGGCGTATTTGGGAGGGGGGGGGGGGCAGTGTATTAAGAAACGTACTATTCTCAAGTTTAGGTGGAAGACGTGGTAACTAAGACTGCCCTACGAGATACACGAAATATTTAAATGGAAATGAAGATTATCAGCAATAGTTTCATGACTAGTGTGCTCGGAAGGTCATTATAACCTGCGTTTCTGCCTTCTTTCGTTCCACTTTTCAGTCTCTTCGGGCGTTACATGAAGCGGGCGCATCCACTTGTCATGCCCCTTTTTAAGCGCCCAGCACCTTTTCTCTTCGCTATACATAACTTCCTCATCTTTTTTCGTAGGGTGATCCTACAATATTGTTAGCCACATCAATCAAGCAAGTTTTTATTCGCTTTTCGCCTCTCTCCACCACCATGCCTTCACTCACATGAGTATACGGCCCATAGCATAACATATCCTCCCGATTGAACAAATCGCGATTGTGGTTCCACATCTCCTTGCACGTCGCGC
This sequence comes from Leptosphaerulina australis, assembly GCA_026120165.1. NCBI lineage: Eukaryota > Fungi > Ascomycota > Dothideomycetes > Pleosporales > Didymellaceae > Leptosphaerulina > Leptosphaerulina australis. Next base: position 19,248 of record JALRMI010000319.1, read on the forward strand.
AGTACACACCCTTGGGCATGTACTCGGTGAGTTGCGGTTTCGGCACCAAGGATACAGTGACCGGGAAGAAGGTAATGAAGGCCATGAGAACGATGAAGCCTAGGAGGCCAGCGAAGATGTGCTTGAAACGTACAGATGTACGCGTGGGTGGAGCAAAATCATCTTGCCGTTTTCCGTAACGGGATACCCAGCCCATTGAGAAGGACGCGACTAGTGTTTCGCGGTAGGTATAGGCTCGATAGCTTTTTTCAGGCCGGCGAGGGTGTTGTTGGCACGCAGTGTTGTTGCGACGATTGATGTGGAGGTGAAGAGAGTGATAGTCGACGCAGTGCGTACGCGTCACGCGCAGATGGTATACGTGAAGAGGATTATTGTTCCACGGTCGCGTGAGGGGTATCAAATATGTGCGCGCTGTCAATACTTGCCTGTCATTGCAGATTGCGCTGCGTTGCACTGCGCAACCATAGAGACGGGCTAGTGCAGTTTGGATCGCAATGTCACGATGAATCCATAATGAGCTATGACAAGTGCAACAAACCCCTTATTTTGGGCGGAAGAGGGGTCGATCTATTTTTGGGAGGGATATGGGTGGTTTTGATGAACCAAACCGTGGTTGAGGTGGACGTTTTGGGATAATTTTTTGCATCTAGCGACTATATTGTCACTATTGCTGCTGCACAAGCCGCACCATATGCGGATTGTTCAAATAAACAATAGCTACTAAGCTAATGATTAAAAAGTTTTTTTTTACTTTCTGCTTAACGAAATCCAATGAGAATAGTAACTTGTCGATGAGTAGGCATGGATGGATTGTCCTTTCTATGCTCGCAAGTACTTCTGTTGGCCTAGCGTATAAAGAGTTACTCAATGGACGTAAGCATGGCCTAAGTTACCATGAGATGGCCTTAAAAGGTGTATAATACATACATGCAGACGCATGCATGAGCCTGGAAATCATTCATCGTCTATAAAAAGACATCAGTGCACATGTACCTCTTTTGAGGGTCTTTGCTAAGCGTCTTGCTAGGAATATTGTTTCGCTCCAATAATGGAACGGCAACCAGAGAATCGCTAGGAGGTCCTCTCTGTACTCGTAATTGACATGTGGGCCACTTAGGTAGCCAATGAAAGCATCGAGGCATTGGAAGAATGCTCACTGAGCGAAAGACTAACACAGGTTGCGGCAGGGAACACTTCTTCCTACGTCGAGTGCGTGTGGGGAGAATGTCATATACGGGCATGCTCTTAGCTTTACGTCGCAGCATTTCGAAAAACAGTTTGCTATAGGAGATTTCTAGATGCATGGACAGAGCCAATTGCAAATTCCCATGCATGATCATGGTTGTAAGATACGTAACGGACAAGTGATGAGTCTAGATGTAGTGGAGTGGCTGGTTGGAAGAGTATCAAGCTAAAGATCAATTGAATGATGCGTAATCTTTACTGGGTTCGCTACCATTGCTGAAAATCACAATGAACAGAGCACTGCATAGTGTGAGAGGTGGGAGAAGAGAATGGCGGGAAGCCTAGCTCTGGGCTGGACAGCAAAGTTATGTGAATTTCGCAACTTGTCGGAGCTCGGTGCAAAAAAAAAAAGAGTGAACATAAAGAAATACAGAAAAAAATACTCTGATGAGAATGAGATATGCAGAAAGGTGTAAAAAGAAGGGCCCGTAGTCTCGCCCTTATTCAGCCCTATCGACACGCGACACTGTGACGAGTTTAGTGACGAAGTGAGTGGAGAAGAGTGGAATAGGGCGCCAACTTCTGGAAAGCTCCTGAGGAATACGAGGTGAGCAGGCATTGGTGCTCCGAATCAAATTCAAACTCATGAAGTCAAGGGTTTTAGCAAAGCTGTGTTGAGCGAAAGATCAGCCTTACATATCAGAACCCGCCAAAACATCGCAATCAAACTACTCATTTAAACAGAATTAAGCTCTTGCAAATAAGATTAGGAGCATGTTGTGCTCAGCTTGAGTGCGTTACTCGTTGGCGGTATTGTTGTTGTTGTGATGTCCCTTTATCGCGAACATTTGCGCCGACCGTTCATAAGCAGCTTTCTGGGACGGTGACAGACAAGACGTGTCTGGTCTTTGATAGCAATAAAGAATGGACGACAAATACTTTCACCCGAACCCAGATGGTCAACAAACAATATCATGTCTGCGGCCGATGAAAACAGAAGACTACAGAGATGTACAAGTGACGATTAACTAACATTGGTCCGAAACCTACCCGCAGAACACAAAAATATGTAAACAAGATCGCGCACAGAGATCTAAACCTTTAGTATTTACTGCACGCACATTGTTGAAAGTATGTTAAACACACGTATGTGTGCTTGCTGGACTGCCAACCCGTCTTGTAAGCCCACCTCTCTATCGAAATGTCGTGGTCCGCTGAACGCGCTAGGCCAAACTATTCACCCTGTTCCCACAAATGTAACATTATCCTGAGGTGCTGTTGGTTTCCTACCATAGTGTATAGTAGCTAGGTAGGGTAGCTGTGTTCACTGTAACTGTAGTATCACAAAGCCACAACCAGGAAGAGTGTTTTTTCGACCAACTTGGGCTAAATCGAATCCTTTTATTCATGACTATACTTGCCGAGAAAACTCGCCGGTTTCATACACGGCCTTAAGACGCTGAGAAGAAATTCTCCTGTGCTATCCACCGTCTGTCGAGGCCTTGCTTTCGGAATTCACAAACCAGGCTTTCTCACCAACACAACTAACTGTTGCAGGCAAGTATACTGAGAACATGAGACTGGATTCATTATGAATGCTCGCAGATGCGGATATGCATTGTGTCTTTTCTTGCAGCCTTTCTTCTGCGTCTTTTCAGATCTCACACTCGAGCTCCTTTACCTCAATTCTGTCGTTCCTGTACATGATGACAACTTTGAAACATCTCTTATCTTTCGGGCTGCAATCTTGAATAGTTACGATGGGAAAGTGCTCAATCAATCAACTCTGAACTTCTTAACGCGCTCGTCAGGGAATGGTGCCACAGCCCTTTACCATCGAAAACATCATGAAAGCTCTAAATAAGTCAGCTATTACCTCGTGAATGTGTAAATAAGGCTTTGGAAAGGATACATTAGCTCCTGAACCCTCGCTGATTATCATTGATAGTATATGTAGATCCCCAATGGGCTTCTTCAAGAAGCCGATGGCTAAGGCTCGCTTTGTGCAAGGACCTACGATGCTCCAGGTACAAATTTACCTTAATTATTTATGCAGACAAGTACGGGCCTTTTGGAAGCAAGTGTAGTAGACGTAACCGCCTGTAAAAGCCTCTCGCGCCTCAAGCGAACTCTCAAATGTTGCACGCAATACCAGTACACACGTCTCTAAAACGCAGAAATCGACAGGCGCGTCGAAAAGCCTTCGGCTTCAGGGAATCATGTCTTAGCGTATGCTAGACAAAAACTGCCCCTACCAGTCGGCACGGCTAAAGGCGACCTTCGGAAGTCAAAACAGTCGATCAGGGCAAGGTAGATGTGGAACCACTTCGCTCATTGTACAATGTAGGTAGAGACACGTTGAAGACAGAGGTTGCCTTGACCATGGAGGGCTACCTTGTCTCTCGCCTCAGCCAAGGCACTCCTATCCATCCTACGAAGTCCGTCTGCTGCACATCCAACGTGTTCAATTGCGAAGCAATTGCAGCGATCCCTAATGATTGAGGCTCCTAACAATTCGTCAAGGCTACTATAGCTCGCTTGAATACAGCAGTAGTTCGATCTGACCTATGGCTTAAGAACAACAAGTGTGAGATCAACCGAACTGAAATCAGGCGAATAGGGCGGCAGATAGCACACCAGATAACCGGTAGCTTCCATCAAGACTACTATCTGCCAATTTATGTAAACCAAGATGTTTAATAGCATTGCCACGATCACCTATGAGTCGTCTCGCGTAGTCAGAGAAAACTACATGAGACTACTCTTGCCATGCAAGTGCTTCGGAACAGTGCTGGCAACACGCGCGGGTAATTGGATGATCATCTCCAAGGACGATATCGTACGCGGCGCATGCTCGGTCGTAAAGAATGAGAGAATCTTGGTAGCGGTGTTGGTTTACAAGAAGGTGGGCGAGGCAGTAAACACTCAACAGCATATCTGGATTTTGAGCCCCTAGCACCTTCTCTCTCTGTGCCAGCGTCTGTCTGTTCATCGTTTCCGCTTCCTCATACTTTCCTTGGCTGACTATCACATGCGCCAAGTTGCTCATTCTCGTCAGCGTGTCAGGATGCTCAGTCCCTAGCACCTTCTCATACCGCGCCAGCGTCTGTCTATTCATCGCTTCTGCCTCCTCGTACTTGCCTCCAAGCATCTTGGCTAGTCCCACCATGGCCATGCTGCTCAATGTTTGCGGGTCCTCTTCGCCAAACGCAATTCTCCTCACCTCCATAGACGCCACAGGCATATCCTATGCGTCTCCTGCTCTTCCCCTTCGCCATGCATACCATGCTGCATTGTACAGTAACAGGGCCCAATCTTCGAGCGACTTCTGCCCTTTGGGTAGCTATGCCACTGCCGCCCTCGCATGCGGAAACAAGGTTTGTCATTTATCTCAGTTGTCATGTTCTCCTGTGGGCAGCTCTGCGCAAAGGTTGGAGACAAACCGTTCTGTCCACTTATCAAGCTGTTCATGGTTTTCCAGCCACTTGCGCATCGCTAGCTGTACCAGGCTGTGCATCTCAAACGTAACCCCATCCGTGGTAGCTGTGATGAATGAGTAGTCTCGTAGAATGAGAACATCTCCTTGAATTCATCATTAATGCTACCAGTTCGCACGCAGTCGTTACCTGTACTGCTCCGGCTCCGGAGCAGATCTTCATGTATTCTCTGTCTGTCGAAAAAACTCATGAGCGATAGCAAGTCTGCTGCGGATTGTCTTTTGCTTCGAATGTAATCCAAGGCAGTTGTAAGTTCAGTGATTCCATCGTCCCCATGTCCAATATACCCTAGCATCTTTTGAAGAAGAGCATGTGCAGCGACACTGTTCATCGGCTCAAATGGTATGATATCGCTGTCTTCGACGATGTGCATGGCAGCTCTGTTCGAGTCGGATCGTATTGCTGGCGTGAGCCCAGAACACCCATGTATCTGGTGATTGCTCTATGGTACGGTAGCAGCACTCAGTTGCTAGCTGCAACTTCATGTATCCAAATTAGACAATACACAAGGTGCGACGATGAAACTAAGAGTGCTTCTACTACGTCACGTGATATCACGGGCGATAGTGTGACTTGCTAAACTTACCCCACCTCACCGAGGCTACCAGTGCGACTCTCGATGCTGGCACAGTACACCTTTGGCAGATCTGGTGTAGCAGCGTACCGCGGTCAACAAAGTCCTGACCGCTACGGAACGGAACGAAGCATGAAGGCTGTGGGGAAGTCTCAGGGCGCTCTGCGGAGATACAGGGTTAGTGTAAGGCTGATCAAAGCACGAGTGGGCACTTATCAGTAGTCACATGAAGGTGACTCTTGATGTAGCCTGAATTGTTGCCAACCTGCATCCCCTGGTTCCCATGGCTTACGAATTGGTGGTGATGATGCCGGGGAAGACCATGTTACTTGTCGGTGAGGTGAGCATGGAGACGCTTGCAAGACCAGATAGCAGTTGCGTTCTCGTGTATAAGACTAGGCTGTTAAGACTGGGTTGTTGCCACACGGCACGTACAGTGGAAGCGGAATTGGTATAGTATTCCCCTAGGTGCAAGTTTGTGATAGCTAACAAGACGCTTTGCGCCGCTGCGTCGTCTGTTTATATCGTGTTTATCCCTGCATAGGAATGATTGCCAGCGACCAACAGCGCACTTGGGCGGGCTACAAAGCACCAGCCATCGTGCTCCGGACGAGAGTTTTCCTCCATATCCGTACCGACACCAACTGGACTGAATATATATCATTCTGACACTCACCCTCTACAACCTGCTCAATCGAATTCTTACTCTTGGCGTGAATGACCTAAAGATTAGGTGGATTGACTTGGACTGAACGGACTGATCATGCCGGTATACCAGCCCGTGAAATGGGAAGAAATCTTGGACACTGTTGATCGACTGCCCGAAGATGTCGTTGAAGGCTAGTCTACGGTGGCGCAAAGGCACGCGTTGAGATAAAAGTGTGAAGGATGTACGGATCAAAGAGAGTGGGTTGTATTGTGCTGTACCGCGAATCTCTTACGTAGCAAGGGCTAGCGGCGACGTCGAAGCCACCTACTAGCCTGCCGGTTGTAGGTCAAGATTCTTTGGTTTTTTCTTTTCTGTGGTGGCGGTGATTGTATATCTGTACACTGTGAGATGCCGTACGCTCGGTCCGCGCGATACCCAATCTGGCCACAAAGTGAAGGTGTCAGATTGTGCCGTATCAGTCAGATTAACAGATCATCCACTAGGACAAGCAATCAGTTAGTAGGAAATGGACGATTGGATGCCATCTCAGTGAACAGGCTTTGGATTCTTCCAGCGTTTTGCAAAACATATATATCATATTTTGTTTCAAAAAGAAGGCTTCCACATATGACTATAGGACGTTGAAAACAAGTACTTTTTTTTCTGATCTGTTGTCTACAGAGATTCTGTTTTGAGGATGCAGTCACGCATATTTCCATTTCCAGTATTCACGAACCTGGCTTCCTCAGTAACATGACTAACCATTTCACGCCTCCAAGTCCAAGCATTGCACATACAACAAACTCATATTTCATGATGATGCGTGGGACATGGAACTACAATATTTCTATAACTACACTTCATGCAAAATCGAGTACACAGTTAGCACCATGCGCACTCTCTTGTACCTCATGCTCAAGAACATTGGGCTTTTCTTCATTTGATCAACACATTTTCTCTGTGTGCTCGCTTAGATTTCCCGAAAGGATCTTTTGGAGGCGCCGTTCCAGCTGACATGTCCTCGTCAGCTTGTCTGACTACATTCAAACATCACCGCTAATCTCAACGTGATATTGCAACATGTTTTTACTGCGAAGCTTTCGCGAAGAGAATTTCCATATAAACAGCACCGTCCTCTAATCCGACCAAAGAAACAGAGATTGTTAATCTTATGAGGCTCCACTGGCTTGCGAATGTCCCTGGACTTTCAAGCCCACCTCTGCTTTCCACAAGCGTACATCTGATGGGGCTCTCTACCCAGTAGGCCGATTTTTGGTCTTACTGCTTGGCTGCAGCAGCAGGATCCTGTAGTTCTGGGGATACGACTTCAGCCTCGCAAAAGTTCAGCTTGTAATACAGTGCTTGGCGTATAGCCTCACATGTATGCAACGTCCAGCTGTGCTCAAGCAGTGCCATAGCGGTGGACACGACTAGATTTCACCGCTTGCAAGCCACTTCCATAATTGAGATTGGCATCGGTTCTAATCCACCAGCAAACATATAAGAAGGTAGGCCCAGATACTCAGTTATAGCATCATCCTTCACAAGCTCACTGCTATCTTCTACTCACTTGCTCACATCTTCTGTTTTTCTCCTATTTCTCAAACGCCGCCGCGAAGAATATACATATTTGTTCAACCTTACCATGCGTTTATCATGGTGTTCTTTTGCGATAGGGTCCGCCCTGTTATCTGGCGTCTTAACCCATCCATTGGCACCCACTGGTGGTAGTTCCTGCGAAGACGTTGTCGTTACCGAAGTTCTCACCGTACATCCAGCAATGACATCTACTCCAACCCCTGAGCCAACGACATGCCGGCCTTCTTGGGAATCCACAACCGAGGTGCCTTCTGTTGGCCGTCTCCGCGCTGGTCTGATTTTTGTTGACTTCACCGACACTCCCGCCGATCACTTCGGCCAGGAACCTTCACAGCTTTACGAACCACTTAAAGAACAACCTGCCGATCTATACCGAAAAATGTCATTCGGTAAGCTCGATTTCGAGATTGTGCCTCTCTTGGACAGGTTCTACCGTATGCCCAATCCCTCTGCGGCCTATGGCTTTGCCGATGACGAGGGCCTCACTACTGCAGAGCATTTCCAGTATATTTCTGACGCGCTTACCGCTGTTGGCGATGCCTTCGATTTCGCGGGTGTCGATATCCTCTTTATTGCACCACCCAATGGCACCGAAGAAATCAATCGCTCAGCCGCGTATAGCAACCCTATAACCACCCCGAGCGGCCGGGAGTTTCCCGGGGGCACCATCATCACATTTGGAAACGATCTGTACTCCGAGGGCGCATGGAACATAGTGAACCATGAGACGGGTCATGCGATGGGCCTGCCTGACCTGTATCCCTATGGTCCCGGTGGCAACGGTCTCTGGGTTGGCGGTTTCGACATGATGGGAATTTTCTGGGGCCAGTCTCCCGACCTTTTTGCCTGGCACAAGTGGCGATTGAGCTGGGTTGAAGAGAACCAGGTAGACTGCGTCACTGAAGTGGGCACTACTACGCACCGCCTTAGTCCGATCGAAGTAGATGGCGGTGTAAAGGCAGTCGCCATCCCCGTAAATGTGACAGGCTATGTCATGGTTGAGGTTCGTTCGACGCAGGGTGTTGACCACGCGGCCTGTGACTCCGCAACTGGTGTGCTTCTCTACACAGCGGATACGGTAGTTGGAAGTGGTGAGGGTCCGATCAGAATTATTGACACGAACCCTGAGACCTCAGGGTGCAACAGCGAGGAAAATGGCGCGGTTTTGAATGACGCACCGTTGCATGTGATCGATGTGACATTCGATACGGAATTGGGTGTAAAGGTGAAGATTGTTGGCCAGGATGGAGACGACTATATTATTGAGGTTGAGAGAGAGGCCTCATCATAGTTGAAGGATAGTTCCTAGTGCGAATAAATAGAACGAGTATTCATATGTTACGAACTTCCTGGGATAATCAATAGAGCGTCACAAATTAAGTTCTGGTGAGATTTAAGTATGTTAAAGTGTTGAACAGATTACCAGGGAATAGACGCATTCTCTCGGAGATGCTATTCAGCACACGCTTTGCAAGAGTATCCAAGTTTATTCAGTCACTTCAGTTGTACGAGCGACTAATCAATGACTCTTCGTTTGAGGTGTGGGGTGCGTTGGTGAATTGATTAAAACACCATGGCTGCAAGGTGCACCTGATCAAGCCAGGCAAGACTAAGCGCGTCATTTAATCAACCGCTGGGTGATATTCCGAAGAAAATCATATCGTATTGTCCTTTGATACGTGCTATTCAAGGTGGAGCACCCAGCTAATGCTGGCTTTAGGAGCACTCAGAGGCGTTCTGAAGCCTAGTAATTACACCCAGTCGAAATCTGTTGGTATAACTGCAACTTGTACTGTGATAACAGTACGATAAGACGTGTCACTTCTTGGCCCGATTGGGTATCTCACGGGTCGAGCATAAGATAACGCTGCGGTGCATAAAGATACGGCCACGACCAACATTGGAAGGACGAACCCAAGAATCTGAACCTACACCCGGCAAGCTAGTAGATGACCTAGACGTCACTGCTAGCCCTTGTCACGTAGGAGATTCGCGGTATAGCTCTATACAATCTACTCCCTTCAGCCCCTCCTCTGTACTTCATTCACTCTTTACAATTGCGCACCGTAGACTAGCGTTCCGCGACATCTACGGGCAGTCGATTAACAGCGTCCATTATACCTTCCCATTTCACGGGCGGGTATACTGACAAGATCATTACATCGCCAAAATCAACACCTAAAATGCTATTGTCCTCAGCTCCTGCAATCATGACAGGAACAAATCTAGCAATCAGCTATTTTTGAGTATTTCAACTGTTTAATTGTGACTCCAATGCAGGCTTATCAGTATTTTAAGGGGCCTATAGACCTATGCCTCGGCACTAGGATGGCCAACAAAGCTGGCTTTTCAGAGGCTCTATAGTATGCCAATTTGGCGTTGCAGACAGTTAAGAGGCCGTTTCCCGGTTCCCGGTTTCGTAGACTTCTCAGGTGACACTTATTGCTAGTTTGACTAATAACCTTATCCCTCGTGTGTCTTGGAGGTTGGTTTTCATAGACGCACTATATGTTCAATAGGTGAGGTGATCGCACGCCATCTTGGACACAACAGAATACCGAATGCGGCCGATCTGAAGCCTCCAGAGCCAGGGGTCTGGAAGCAAATCCTGATAAGCGGCACTTAGGTCTGTAAAGTACTCTTGTAGGTCGCCAAAGTACTCGTCAAGCCGGAAGACCAGAGGAAGCTCATGGGATTATTGCTCAACATCCAAAAATCAACACTTACTTGCACCTTACTGGCCAAACCATTCACCATCTCCACATCACCTCTTTACAGGCCCCCAGCTGTAACAGTGCATATCCCGGGACAGTCGTTGTTGAGCTCGGCAGAGCGCGCATCATGCAGATCCGGTTTCAGATAAGTAGGTCTCGGGTTTTCAATGACATCACCTGAAGAAGAATGACATTGTTTTGTATGACCCAGTCAATGAAAGCGTTCAGGAAATCCCCCTCATGCTACGGCGTACGATATGGCCGGGAAGCTCCGCCTGGGACTCGAGCGGCTGCTTCGAATGGTGACCGGTAGGTCACTGTTGATTTCACCTGCTCACATGTGGTAGGGCCAATCTTGTGCGTCTTGAGCATATTTTGGTCGATATGGCGATAGCTGTTCACCTTCTTCATGTCATTCTTGCTTCGATTTGCATGGCAGAGCTGGCAAAGTCACAGCCTCAGCGACGAGCCGTTGTGGTCGACATACGTCAGCTCACCACCATACTCCCAGATAAGGGTAGCTTCACAACCTCCCTTCAGCTGGCCCCTGTGTCAAAATGCATATCTGGTTCGGGGGTTTTCAAGCAGACTATCGCCACACACGTCGAAACAGTGCATCCAACAGGCCGTAATACGGTACTGTGGAGATAAAATGGGGTATTGTAAATGCGGGAAATTAATACTACGGCTGCGCTACGGGTGAGAGAGGACAAAATATGTACGTAAAAGGCGTAGTACGTATGTAAATTTCCTATATGGGCAAGTGTCGACGCTCAAGTGAACTCCTTCCCTGACTCCTGCGCTGCCACTGCTGCTATTGGCCTACATAGCTGAGAGCGAGCATTGCAGATGTAAAGGAAAAAGGATCATCATATCTTTGGTGCAAATGCTTTCTTCAAATAATCTTCGCTATATGTGCCGTTTTTTATTCTTGCGTAAACTGACGGGTGCTTGACAAGCCCATACAACGGGCTGCTTTAAGATAAATTTTATTACTTATTTATAAAAGTATTCATTTTAACAAGTTTTACATACGACCATAGGACGTTGAAAACAAGTTCTCCCGTGTTTTCCGCCATTTTTCGAGGTCCTGTTTTCGGAATGCAGTTTCACATATTCCCGTTTTTGGTACTCACGAACCCATGTTTCTCACCAACACGACTAATGTTGGTATTACCGAGTATCGTGCCGACATCGCGGCACGATACGAGGACTGCAGGTTATACGGACCGATTAATCTATATGCCGTGGGGCATAAAGATACGGCCACGACCAACATTGAGAGGTTGAACCCAAGAATCTGAACCTACACCCGGCAAGCTAGTAGATGACCTAAACGTCACTGCTAGCCCTTGCCACGTAGGAGATTCGCGGTATAGCTCTATACAATCTACTCTCTTCAATCCATCTCCCATACTTCATTCACTCTTTGCAATTGCGCACCGTAGACTAGCGTTCCGCGACATCTACGGGCAGCCGATTAACAGCGTCCATTATACCTTCCCATTCCACGGGCGGGTATACCGACAGGTTCGTAAGGCATTGAAATTCGAGGCCTGAATAGCTTCCATGTCGTACTATCTCCAGACCTACTGTCAGAAAGAAGATCTCCGTGAACAGACCCAGGGAAGGTAATTGTCATGGCTGGAGTAGTTTCACGTTCACTTTCACCAGAGAGCTTGGCGTGGATATATATTTTGCTCTATGGACTGTGGAAATGAAAGACAAGACTTACCAACATTTTTCCTCCTCGCACTTGAGCATTTAATCTAACACCTACATATCTTATTTTTTTTCAAGATTGATACGGCCCATATATTGCATATACAAGAGTCTGTATTTCAAATTTCAAAGTTTATCATGAAGTGGTTGTTGGGATATTTGACTTTCAAATTCTTGTTTTTCGGTGTGTTTTTGAGTGCGGCGCTCGCCCGTGAGGTACGCTAAATATACAATCCTCTCCAACATTGAGAGAGCGAGCCTAAGCGCAATACAATCTGCTCTCTTTGATCCATACGTCCTTCATTTTTATCCTAACCTGTGCCATTGCGCCACCGTGGACTAGCGCCCCGCGACGTCTACAGGCAGCCGATTAACAGCATCCAACATACCTTCCCATTTCACGGGCGGGTATACCGACAGCTACTTACCAACAAAGTAACGGTTTGATATTCTTACCCTTTCTGCATTCCACCTGCTTGCGATTTTGGTCAGCAATTGAGTAATCAGTCCAGCTGTTCTTGGGTATTATGTGTTAGGTGGAAAGGTGTGAATGGTGTGTATTCTGCTGTTGTGTGTGGACGGAGTCCATGGTACAATATATACAGAGGAAGCCCTTCGGTCCGATGTGGCAATAGCCCACGTCGGCTAACACACCCCCTCAGCTTCGAGAGCAGTCCGAAGCTGGTACAATCTGACGTAGTCCCGGGCATACGAGGCCAAACAAGGATAAAATACAAGGTAAAAAGAAGGGTGCGTGTGAAAAGTGAATGGCAGGGCAAGTGTACTTTGTCGTTGAGCTGGCCTCGTTAAACTCCCAAACCCAATGGGAAAAATGGAGAAGAGTGCCAGTCAGACGAGACTGAAGTGCATATTAGGTTTCTCGGTAAAGTTTTTGTGCGGTGCGCAGTCAGGTAGGTCATGCGAGGACCAATCCTTTGTGATGTGTATGCTGATAGATCCATGCTAGGGATCATCGTCGCTGTAAATGGCAGCCGGTGGACTTATTACCAGGTGTTTTGCGACAAGGTTGAATGGTGTTGAGCATGTTCAACCGTATGATATGGTATGAAATCTTTGGTCTTAGGGTTTTCAAGCCCGATTAAGAAGCATTGTGATAGTTTGGATCATATTGAGGATAACCACTCGTATGATGTGAAGTTGTAGGCGTCCCCACAGACTTCGGACATCAGGGAAAGCTTTGGTCTTAGGGATTTCAAGCCCGGATGAAAACTTAGGTCTTGGGGATTTCAAGCCCGAGTGAAAGCTTAGGTCTTGGGGATTTCAAGCCCGAGTGAAAGCTTAGGTCTTGGGGATTTCAAGCCCGAGTGAAAGCTTAGGTCTTGGGGATTTCAAGCCCGAGTGAAAGCTTAGGTCTTGGGGATTTCAAGCCCGAATGAAAACTTAGGTCTTGGGGATTTCAAGCCCGAATAAGAAAATGGTTTGGTAGGATAAATGTAATCGTTGTAGTAATAGGAGCCAGTGGACTTATCCTATTATAGTCTTTTTGGGAGCCGATGGACTTATCCCATTTGTAATTGAGATGCCAGTGGACTTATTTCTCATGAAGCGGTATCTGTGCTAAGTTTAGCCTCGTGATCCAGTTTTGATGTTTACCTGGTGGCAATAGTTTTGTGAGGCCGTCAGCGGGTTGAGCTTCAGTGGCAATCCATCTGAGATCGACTGATCCTGATTGAGCTTTTTGTCGAAGCCATTGATTATGGACATCAACATGTTTGAGTTGGGTCTTGAGTTTTGGAGCATCGGCGGTGACTAGGCGTATTGTTTGTTTGTTATCGCAGTAAAGAATGTGTGGGCAGTCAGGATTGAACCTAAGGTTGTCGAAGAGTCTCCACCACCAGATTAGTTCAGTACCGGCTGAAGAAGCAGCAATCAGCTCTGACTCGGTAGTTGATTTGGTGACACATCGTTGTAGGGTGGAGCGCCAGTCGATGGGTCCGCCGTATAGGAAGAATATGTAGCCTTGTGAACTCTTTCTAGACTCCTTATCGTCGGCGAAAGAAGCGTCAGAGGCGCCGTAGAAGTCAGGGTCTGGCTCATGTTCAATGATGTATGAAGTGGCGTGAGCAGAATTTGCCTCGTACTCAATTCCAAGGTACTTTGACTGGATGACGTATTGAAGAGTCTGAAATGCAGCTGATAGATGTCGGTCTGATGGATTGACCAAGAACTCTGAGAGTTTGGAATGGGCTTTAGAGATATCAGGCCTAGTTGCATTGGCAATATAACCGAGGGATCCGACGATTTGGGCATGACGGATCGTTCGTGAGTAATCGTTTTCATCTTCTGATGGAACCAATTCATCCAGGGGTAGGGGAGCTTTGAATCGCTTATCTGGCCAACCCTTGGGCGGTTCGAATTGTTTCGCAAGTTTGTCGATACAGTCGTCTTGGCATAGCCATATCTTGCCTTCTTGTCGGTCTCGTACAATTCTTATACCGCAGAAGAACTCAGGTTCTCCGACAGTATGAATTTCGTAATGACTTTTGAGTTGTTGTTCGAAAGCGTCGAGATCTTTTGAGTGAGATGGTCGTGCAAGAACCATGATGTCGTCCACGTAGAAGAACACGATCAGCTTGTCATTTTGGTATAGGCAATTAACGTTAGGAACCGGCTGTAGACCAAGTTCGTTGAGTGTCTTTGTAAGATCCTGGTACCACAGAAGCGGTGAGGCGCGAAGACCATATAGGGCTTTATTGAGCTGCCATATGTAATCAGGATCTTCAAAATTGGCTGGTGGGTAACAATAGACTTTCTGATGCAGTTTTGCATTGGTAAACGCGTTGACAGCATCGTATTGACGAACATCCAGATCGAATGCTGCGGCGAGAGCCATAAGTGCGCGGAAAGTTCGGATAGCGAGGGTAGCAGCATATGTATCTTCTTCGGTCGACTGAAGGTCTCCTCGTACAACTAAACGGGCTTTATACTTGGTCAAGTATCCGTCGCAGTCGAACTTGTATTTGAAAACCCACATTAGAGGCAATACTTCTGGGTCATCGAGGTGCTTCTTGAGGATTCGAGCCATGGTACCTTTTCGCTTAAGATCGTTGATTTCTTTCTTCATCGCAGCAAGAAAACCAAGGCGCTGTTCTTTTGGCAACTTGTTGACCTCCCAGTCCCACTTTGGTTCAGGAGGGAGTTGGTCACGATGTAACCGTATAGAGCGTGTTCGAGCAGTAGAAGCAACAAAGCTGGTCCAATATGCCGCTAGAGGAGTCAAGTTTGAGAAGTTGGCTTGGCCAAATAACTTCTTTTTCTTTCTTGAGCGTCTAGATCCTTCTGGTACGACGAAATCTTGTGACAAGTGCCCTGCAATGACATCTCGGTTTGCTGCTGTGTTGTTGGAGTGATCGATAGTTTCATGGGTGCGTGGAAGATTTTCTCGTGGTGATGTTGACGGTACTGATTGAGAATGAGGAGTGACAGATACTG